>JAODKF010000103.1:22395532-22410777 GCA_026779585.1 Mormyrus proboscirostris
TTTAACAACTCTGAGCTATTAGTTAAGTTCTCCCCAAGCGAGCTTGATGGGCCGAATGGCCTCCTCTAGTTTGTATAGTTCTTATGTTCTTATTAATTAGAGAAACTGGCCACAGTCATTGCTGACATAGATATGTATTTAAGCACACAGCCATGGAATCTCCTGTAACAAACAGCAGCAGATCCTTGGCACCATGACAAGACACCACCCTTCCAAGTCAGTTTGCCACATTTCTGCTCTGCTAGAGCTACCCTGATCAACTGCAAGTGAATTGATTGTGGAGGTGCAAATGTCTGGGGGCAAATTCAGTTGTGCTGGTCAGTAAAGTCCTGGGGTGCGTTTCCCGAACAACGATGGAAATTAGCACTATGCGATACGTCGCACTATGGTAGTTCAAACTAACCAACATCCAAAGTACGACTGTTTCCCAAAACCGTTGTACCACAGTAGGTCGAACCACGCAAGTTGTTAATGTAGTTAGGAACTATGGTTTTGGGAAACACACCCCTGCATGGGAATGGGGAAGGCATTAATCTGTGGGAATGGAGAAAAAATTAGAGGTATGGTAACACCACAGTAGTGGTAATTACAGTAAATTGCTCACATGAAGTGCAAGTGATTAACAGTCATTGTTGACACACCGGAACAAAATGTGTCCTTTGCTTTTAATGCATATGTGATATAGCAGGGGGCAGCTAATTCATTGTCCAGAGAGGAGTGTTTGGGGTTGGTATCTTACTGAATGCAATCCCAAATGGGTTTCCCTAACCACAAGGCCAGCACTGTAAGCTTACATATGCAATATTAATTATAATTCCGTTTTTCTGTTAACTTATTTGTTCTCATGCCAACACCATATTGTGGCAGTGTCAAGTGAGTAGTTTCACGATATTTAAAGGTTTAATTTTACACTGTGCTGTTGGTGTGCTGGTGAACACTGGATGGGATGGGGATGATTTACACTACTGTTCATACGTTTCTAATTACTTAGAAAATATGCATGAAATGAGTTTGAATAGGAAACATAGCTAGAAAAAATAGGAAGTAGTCCTTGAGTCAAGTCTTCAAACTTTGCTTGCATCAAAGGGTTCTCAGTTTGCAGAAATTACAGCCTTATAGACCTTGGGCGTTCTAGTTGTCAATTTGTTGAGGTGCTCTGATGAGATTTCACCTCGTGCTTCCTGAAGCATCTCCCCCAAGTTGAATTGGCTTGATAGGCACCTCTCATGTACCATTCATTCAAGTTGCTCCCATAACAGCTCAATAGATTTGAGACCCGGTGACTGTGCTGGCCACTCCATCATACACAGAATACCAGCTGACTGCTTCCTCCCTAAATATTTCTTGTATAGTTTGATGCCGTGATTAGGTCTGGTTGTAGAACGAAACTGACTCCAATTAAGCGGCATCCACAAGGTATGGCATGGCATTGCAAAATAGAACGATAGACTTCCTTCTTCAAGATCTGTTTTACCCTGTACTAGGGGCAGGGAGAATGTATAAAGTGGGATACAGGTGGACCTACATAAAGGGTTAGACAGATGAAACAGTAAAAAAAAACATTAATATGAGCTGGAACTAACATGGAGCACTAACACAAACATCTACAATGACTGACAAATGATGGTCGTAACTATTAACTAAACACTAGGATTCATGTGTAACAAGCTACAAATGGGAAACCAGTGTGGATGATAGAAACAAGAGAGGAGGACACAGGATGACCAGCAGAGGCCTCTGCTGGCCAAATGGAACAGGACGGGACTGATGAAGACAAATCCTGACACACTGGACACAAGGCTGGAGTCTCCCTGGAAGTCATGTGAGCCTATTGCAGGGCTTACATACACACAATATACAATTTAGATATAGAAATCTGTTGAATGAAGTATTTTGACAAACCCTATGATTTTATAAATAATAAAAACACATTTAAGATTTCCATTTATGACTGTGACCCAATCACTGGGTGTCACGCCCACAGGGGCAGGGCAGCACAGCGATAGACAATCACCGCTTAATCAGCGGGTGGATCCAATCAGTACTCAGGGACCTCGCACCGTCACTGAATTTGCGTTGGAGTTCCGGACTGTCACGAACCCTAGGGAAGCAGGCAAAGGGAAGCCAGGAATATAAGCAAAGGGATTTATCGCGGGGCGGACAGACTCCAAGACACATGACATTATACAATGACCGGAATGGGGACACTTACTGAAACGCGGACTTAAATACATGAAACTGATCAGGACAACTCAAAACAGCTGATGAACACAGGGATTCCACATGGGGCTGATGAGGGGGCGTGGCACACGAGAGGAGCGAACAATTGGGGCATGACATTACCTCCCCCCCCCCCCCCCAAAGGTGCACACTCCAGGAGCGCCAAAGGGGGCGACACGACGAGGACCGGGGACAGGGGACCTGGAAAACAAAGCAAAAACACATCAACGGGGCACAGAGAACAAGACAGACACACAGAACAGACACAGGGAGACCAACCCAGATAAGAGATGACAAACCACAGGGAATGCAGACAGACACAGGGGCACCAAAAACGGGAACACAGAACCCAAGGAGGGAGATGACGGGACAACAACAGGAGGCACACCCACAGATGGCACAAAGGGACCCGGTGGAAACAAAGGCACAGAGGGACAGGGAGGAAACACAGGAGGCACAAAGGCAGGGGGCATGGAGGCAAAGGGCGGGGGAAAACAGGGAGCCGGAGGGAACCCCGGCAGGCGAGGGGCGGAAGCCGCAGGGGCAACAGGCGACCACGAGGCCGTAGCCGGAGGGACCCATGGCGAGCGCGAGGAGGCAACAGGAGGGAATGAGGACGGGGCCAAGGAGGAAGGCGGAGAGACCAACGGAGGGGGCGAGGAGGAAGGTGAAGTGGACATGGGCAAAGGGGAGGAGGGAGCAAGAGACGCGGCAGCTGAAGGCTCAGCCGCCGGTGGCCAAGGCGGAGGCAACCGACAAGTTGAAGTCAGGGGACCTGCAGTCGACCGACGAGGCGTCGGAGGCGGGACTGGAGCCGGTTGACAAGGTGCCGGAGGCAGGACCGGAGGCGGCCGATGAGCCGAAGCCAGGGGGACCGGAGGCGACCGCCGAGCAGGAGCCGGAAAACCCGCAGGCGATCGCCGAGCCGTAGCCAGAGGAACCGCAGGCGAGCCAGGGGGGAGGGTGGGCAGGACCTGCCGTAGGTGTCCCCTCCCTTTCCAGGAGACAGAGAGGCGGGGACCTGGCCGGGGTCTGCCCCACTGGGGTGCCTGAGGGGAAAACGCTGGGAGAGGTACCAGGGAAGTCACAGGGAGAGGCCTGGGGGCAGTCAGGTAGATCCCCGAGGGGTCCCACTCCAGCTCTTCCTCTGATTCCACTAGGGAGGGAGGAGTGTCGGTCCAGCAGTCCAGGACCTCATCGGGGACAGGGGCCTCAAACGGCATCTTGGGTGGCCCTGGCACAGGAACCAGAGGGACCTCTGGGAGCGATGCAGGAGCAGGAGGGACCTCTGGGAGGGACGCAGAAGCCAACGACTCCGGCCACTAGGGGGTGCTGTGGGGACCTCTGGGGGCACCGCAGCAGCAGGAGGTGCTGGAGGAACCGTGGGGTGCGAGGCTGCAGGCACTGGAACCACGGGGGGGGCGACGCCCGCTTCCAGAACTGGGGAACCCGTGGAATACTGTAGCATCCAAAATGGTCCCCTTTCTGTCACAAACCGTAGGGAAGCAGGCGAAGGGAAGCCGGGAATATAAGCAAAGGGATTTATTGCGAGGCGGACAGACTCCAAGACACACGACATTATACAATGACCGGACTGGGGAAACATACTGAAACATGGACTTAAATACATGAAACTGATCAGGACAACTCAAAACAGCTGATGAATACGGGGATTCCACACGGGGCTGATGAGGGGGCATGGCACACGAGAGGAGCGGATGATCGGGGCATGACACCGGACTATTGCAGCTGGGTTTCGTTAGCTGAAGGAGGTCCTTCGGATTTTATACCGTCATGCATTAAACCCGGAGGTGTAAGATGAACTTACTTCCCGTGGTTCTACCTTCTCCTTTGAGGATTACAACGGGCTGTCTGTGACAATTGACAATGGTATCAGAGAACGCCAACGCTCCCGCCTGAGAGCCGTGCCTGAGAGGATACATCCGAGCCTATGCAGCTAGGACACGCCCCACTCTCCATTGCGGAGCGACGCCGGCGCACAAACCAGGAGCTTTGCCTGTATTGTGAAGAGGCAGGACACATCCTAAGCACCTGCCCCATCCGGCCATCTTGCCACGATGCCTGCATGAAGGTAGGCATTACCACTTATGTTGGCAGTTCACTGGTGCAGGTTCCAATAGTTGTTACCGGTCCTGGAGAGAGATACCACATGTGCATTAGTAGACTCCGAGGCTGCTGGTAATTTTATGGACCTCAGGCTAGCACGCCGACTTGGGCTTCCTCTACTGGTGTTTTCTAACCCTGCCTCGGTGCTGGGGGTAAGTGGGGAACCACTTCCAGGAGGGCATGTGACAGACCATACAGGCCCAATTACCCTGCAAGTGGGCGTGTTCCATGTCGAGAACCTTGACTTCCTGATCTTTCCCAAAGCTAAGGACCCCATAATTCTCAGCCACCCCTGGCTATGGAAGCACAATCCTCACATTGGCTGGAAGACAGGTGAGCTGACCACCTGGTCATCCCAGTGTTTTCAACAATGCATAGCTTTGCCTTATTACGCTTCTTCTGTTGAGAGCTCCGAACTCGAGGACCTCACCCAAATCCCGACCGAGTATTCCGCCTACAAAGACGTCTTCAGTAAAGCATTTTCCTTAAGGTTGCCCCCCCACAGGGACTGTGACTGTGCTATTGACCTCCTCGAAGGGGCGGACCTTCTGAAGGGCCATCTGTACCCCCTGTCGGTGAAGGAGGAGGAGGCCATGGAGACGTACATACAAGAGGCCCTCAAACAAGGTATTATCCGTCCTTCCACGTCACCAGTCACTGCAGGATTCCTTTTTGTCAAGAAGAAGGATGGGGGTCTCCGCCCATGCATTGATTATAGAGCACTAAACGCCATCACCGTGAAGCAGCGAGAGCCCCTGCCTCTCATCCCGTCAGCATTGGAACAACTCCGGAGAGTACAGGTCTTCACCAAGCTAGACCTTCGTAATGCTTACAATCTGGTGCGGATACGCAAGGACGACGAATGGAAAACATTCTTCATCACCAGCACGGGCCAATATGAGTACCAGGTAATGCCGTATGGGCTAGCTAATAGTCCTTCTGTCTTTCAGTCTTTCATGAACACCGTCTTTAGAGATATGATAAATTGTTTCGTGGTGGTAAACATTGACGACATCCTGATTTACTCCTCCTCAATCTCTCAGCATATTACCCATGTACGTCAGGTACTGCAGAGGTTGCGCGAGTACAACCTCTATGCTAAAGGAGAGAAGAGCGAGTTTCATCAAACCCAGGTACAGTTTCTTGGGTACGTTGTCCGGCCTGGAGAGGTAGCCATGGATGAAAAGAAAGTAACCGCTATCCAACAATGGCCGCGTCCTCACACTATCAAAGAACCACAGAAATTTTTAGGAATTGCTCATTTCTACTGCCAATTTATTCACAGTTTCAGCCAGGTTGCTGCACCCCTCACCTTGCTTACCCGAGGTTCAGGCTCCCGGCTGATGTGGACGTCAGAAGCTGAAGCAGCCTTCTGACATCTGAAATATGCCTTCTGCTCCACCCCCGTGCTCCAACAATCCTGTCCAGATAACCCCTTCGAGGTAGAAGTAGATGCCTCTGAAGCTGGGATAGGAGCCGTCCTGATTCAACGAAACCCAGTAACCGGCCGTCGTCACCCCTGCGCTTTCCTATTGAAGAAATTGACCTCATCTGAGCACAACTATGACGTTGGAGATCGAGAACTGTTAGCTATTAAATTGGCATTGGAAGAATGGAGGCACTGGTTAGAGGGAGCAAATCATCCTTTCCAAGTGTTTAGACCACAGGAACCTCGAATACCTGCAGAAGGCTAAACGGCTGAACCCGCACCAAGGGGATTGGGGCTATGTTCTTTGCTCGGTTCAATTTCACAGTGCGTTACCTCCCGGGAAAGAAAAACATAAAGGCAGATGCTCTTTCTCGTCAGTTTGATCCACGAGAGGCTGACTCCCACACTGAACCTGTATTATCACCTATCCGTTTCAACGCGCCCATCACCTGGTCATTGGAGGAGATTATCCGGACCGCCAATGAACACTCGGTACCTCCACCGAGTACGTTCCCCGCCTTCATCGCCCAGCTGTACTCAGGACCAGTGCTAATTTGCGTTGGACTATAGCAATTTTTGTTATTATAATTATTGTTGTATTTCTTAAACCAAATATGTTAAAAAAAAAAAAGTCAGTTCGTTTAAGCAAGTAAAAACCATGACAAGTATTAGGGCAAACTGTGCATCAGCAAGCTTTCTCCTACCAAGAAATTCCTAACATTCCTTGTATCTGCATTATAAGAACACAGAACACCTATAATGCAAGGCTAGAGAAGGATGTACTATACAATGATCTCATTAATCAGACAAACATCGTATTTTATTAAGTATTCGCTGGTAATATTTTTCCACAATTCTGTAGCAATGCAGCATAATCTCCTTAGAAATTTCAAACATTACATTTCAAAACGATGGCAAGTTGGCAAGTTTACCTGCAGAATATGAGCTTAATATTAATATATCAATGATGTTTACTTAATTACTTTTACCTTAATATTTGAAACACTGTAAGTCTCACTTGAAAAGAAAAAAGTCAAAATGCTTTTAATTAAGCATATTTTGGATGGAAATACAGTCTTGGCAAAGGTCCTTTGGGATTTTTAAGAATCTGTGCAGTAAGACGTCTTTAGTACACCTTCGTAACTAAAACAGTACACAGAGACAAATAAAAATACAATTAAATACAATCACATTTTGGTAATAGAAAATCAAATACAGTGATGTTAAGAAATCTAGACCCGTTCTTCTGTCATCCTCCCTTGTTAAATATCCACCTTAGACTGCCAGACATCCGTGAGATTCCTTCACGCTCACACATACAACACATTACGTACGGTAATTCACTTCAAAAGAGGGTATACTTTCTTGCAACTACGTTTTACATTTGTGATTATACTACTGGTACTTCAAGGTTCTTCAAAAAACAACACAACAATATAGAAATTACTTTGGAAATCAATGTAGACAGATTAGTCTATTGTTTTCTTTATATTGCACATAAGACTTAGAGGATTAAATGAAGGACACATCTTTATTTCCTTTAAATTGAACGATGGTCATCATTTCAGCGAACTGGTGGCTTCCAGATGACACAGACCTTTGCGACGGCCGCTTTTTTCTTCCCGACACCGCGCAGTCCTTCCGCCGTCCTTTCAGGTACTCGCCGTAGTTTTTCGTCAGCAGCGTGTATAGAAAAGGGTTGATGCAACTGTTGCTGTAAGCGAGACACGTCACGATGAAATTTATGTTTACCGTCGTTTTATGCGACAGTTTCTCGTGTCCGAAGTAAAATATGCTGAGCAGCTGCCATAGCCAGAAAGGAAGAAAGCAGGCGCAATAAGTGACCACGATACTAAAGATCATGTAAATAACTTTCTGCTTGGGGCAGCGCTTCAAACCCTTTTCTGTGAACTTCGCGGTCTGTGACATCCAGTAAGTCCTTGCTAATCTGACATACAAACATCCAATTACTATACCTGGAGCGAGAATGCTGGTGTTGAACAGCACAGTCAGGTAGATCTTATATGCTTTTATTTGCCAGTTTGGGTGACACATACGCTTGATGATCCCGTTTTGAACCGTCCTTTTTAGATCAATCATGATCATATTAGGGAGCGCAAGAAAGAAGGACAGCAGCCAGACGGCGCAGGTAACTGTTCTCCTGTAGCGCCTCGATCTCCCAAAGGTGTCCAGAGGTTTCACCACGGCCAGATACCGCTCCGAGCTCATTATGGTCAGAATAAAAATACTTGCATGCATCGTAAGGAAATCCAGACTGAAAAGGACCCTGCAGCCAATTTCTCCAAAGTACCAGTCCTTCACAAAGTACGTGCAGACGACAAACGGGATAGTAGACAGATATAACAGATCAGCCACGGCTAAATTTATTATATAAACGTGCACTGAACACGAACCCCTTACCGAGATGTTCATTACAACCAGCGTGTAGACATTTCCGACCACTCCAACTAAACACATCAAGCTTAAAACGATTCCCAGCGAAGCCATGATGACGGTTTCTTTGATAGACACGGGGGGATCCCGATCGGGTACGAGAGAGGATGAATTTAAAATGAAAAACGAAGAGCCATTCATTCCTAAATTGGCTTTTCAATTATACTTCTGTTAATTCCGATTCAAAAAAGAATCGTGCGTATAGCTTCCCTGCTGATGCTGTTACTTCAGTCGATAAGCACCGTGGGACCGTGGGCTTACTATATTTTGCAATACTCATACTCTCAATACTGTTAGTTGTTTCAAAATCCAGGGAGGCATCTCTGCAAATCAGTCGATATTTTGAGTTTATGGAATATCCAGGCTATTATCCTATATTCTATCCGATGCAGAAGATAGATTTTTATTTTTAAGTAAAATGAATATAATTTTTATTCCGAAATAAGTAATAAACCTTCGCAATTGTTATCACTATAAGTGATACATATCCTAACGACGAGGACTGCTTTACTTAATAACAGCCGCAGGATACTTCGATTCCGACGCCGCACGAAGCGAGAGCAGCTATACTTGCATCAGCATTTGGCTTCTTCAGTCCAGCTACTGAATCCTTAAAACCTATAGAAAAAGGCATTATTTCCAGATACAGGGTGGAGTTATACTCTGGAAAAAGGTACCGTAGTTCAAAGAAAGAGTAACAGATACAGATAGACGAAATATTTCCATTTGCTTTCCCATGTTTCAGAAGTGTGCGTTTTTGCCACATCAGTTATGCCCTTTGAAATTATCCATTTACGATATAAAAAGCACCCTATACACCAGCAGTCCATGCTCATTTACACCTTAAAATGGTTTTAGTTAACAAAAATCGAAAATACCACAGAAGGGAAAACTGCCAATACAGGGAAGGCATGATTTGACAATGCTCGCATTTATTAATTTATTAGGCTATTAACTAATTCCTCATGAAGATCTTGAAATTAGGAAAAGATTATAGGTCCCGGAGCCGCGTTTTGATGTGTCCCTGAATGAAAGTACGTAATGCAGTACCTTGCAGTGTTTGTAAGATCCCTGGCTGTGCAATGATTAATGAATGATGGCTGCAATTATGTTCCCATCTAATTGGCTTATATGTGGTCTATGTTCATGTTTAGTTGCATGTTTAGTTAATGTACACAAATTTACTTTACAGTAAAATAAGCGGAGTTTGATGTTTGCGTCTGGGGTGTGGGGGTTGTGTCAAAAAACTGCATCTTGCTTACCTTGTGTGTTAACGCACGAAGTTATCTGTTGTACGGATAACCTATTATTTTGTTTTACTAACAAACCGCTCATGTATAAAGGTGCAACGTGCCAGCGCAGAACATTTGCTTGCCAATTAATTGCAATCTCTACTTAGGGGGCGGATCAGAAGATTCAGTAATCCCAAACTCTGCCCATGGAGAAATAAAAGTTGTCTCGTGCTGGGTATTTTTTCCAAGAAGTGATTTTTTTAGTTAACTCATCAAACCTAAAGAAAGGCTATTAAATTTTAATTTTATAGCAGTTTTTACCTTTCTCCCGATATGAATCATTAAATAGGATAAATTCAGGTGAAGTGGGACCTTATTGCAATCCCTATGATGTCTACTTATCACATCAAAAGAAATCCCTGCAGCCGTATATATGGTAAAGTGGGACGCATTTCAGGTAAAGTGGGACAGGCGTTTATTCAATACATCAATACTGAAAATTTTGCAAAGGGTTTTGCGAATTTAATATACAAAACAACTCAAGGGAGAACTGAACATAAATTTTATTTTTAATCAAAAACAGTCATTTAAAATACTTTAATTCATTGCATGAAAAGCGTACACTAACAGAAAAAACAGTGAATATCAAATATTTATCATAAAACTTCATATTTCATTGTGTCAACTTTTTAAAAATATATCGGTTACAATTTGAATGCTTTTTCAATAAAAATGAACTGAACTTTAAAATTTAAAAATTCAACCTTTTCCTTGTTTTCTGTGCCTTGCAGGTAGCCTAAAAGCACGTGAAGGAATCATCATCATCAATGTTACCATTTTCCTCCCCGCAGCTTTGGTGAAACCATCTATGGCAAACTACACAGCCGATCCATTCCTCTGTACACTTGGAATCATCTTTGTCTCCATATACCCCTCTGCACACAGCACACGGGACCTGGGTTGTATTCTGCGCTTTGGTTTGCTTGTATTTTTTCTTGTTAAAGGCTGTGACTCTGGACTTCGGCGCTGCCTTTGCTGCGGCCTTTTTATCGATGAATTCAAAGTGCTCTGTGCTTGTTAAGTTGTAAGATAGGGGCTTTACCCTGTTTCTTACAGTGGACATTTCACGGGTAGGTATTGTGATACAGTCTGCAATGCTGGTTCCTGCAGCTCCCACCTCAACCTCACAAATGGGTGATGGGGGTGTAGTTAACATCTCCATTGCACTGGGAGAAGCAGTGCTTGGTGGTGATAAGTGCTGAGGAGAGCTTGGTGGAGGGCAGTGAAATGAGTGCTGGGTATGATGGTGAATGGTGTTGCAGGTGCGATCTATTACCCGCTCTGTGGTCATGCTTGGGGCAAAATGAGAGGGATTGATGGCATTTAAATTGACTGGGTAAATACCACTCCCTCTAAACCAGCTTGAGCAGTCTGTACAATTGCTATTTTTTTCCCACGCTCTGGAGAAAACAGCAAAATGCCTGGTCATATTTTAGCCCTCCAGGTTCCAATTATGTTTTAAGCTTTTGAAGAGGGACCGATCTGCTGGCTGTAAAATGCGTGTAGTGTGAGGTGGAATACATACTGTACTACACGCACACTGGAGTTCTTCATTAGCGTGAGGAAGTTCAGATTGACAACATGGCTGCTGTGTCCATCAAGCAGTAGCACATGTGGTCGGAGGTCATCCTTTGGGAGCACGGCAGCAAACCGTCTGCCCCGCTCCAAGAACAGCTCAGAGTTTATCCAACCATTGTCAGACACTTTCACCATACAATTATTTGGAGCCCCAAACAGCCACTCTGCCCTGAGCTGATTCCCCTTAAAGATTAAGAATAGGAGACCATACTGTCCAGCAGCATTTAGGCTGGCCAGAACAGTCGTTGTCTCACCCCCCTCACTGGCTGTTATTTGGTAACAGGGGGTCCCTACCTCAGAAATGACCTTGGATGAGATAAAGTGATCTTGGAGCCCAGTTTCATCACATTACCTGTGATAGCACATCCTCAATCTCCAGCTCACACAACAGCTCCTCATAGTTTGCAAACCACTGCTGAATGACTGTGGGATTGAAACATGCAGCTCTAGCTGCAGAAAGAGCTTCAGGCTTCCTCATTCTGAGGCTGGGATTCCTTTTCACGAAGCCTTCAAACCAGTAATGTCCAGCCTTTCCTTTTCCTTTTGAAAAGCCCTGGATGCCATTTGCTGTTGCATATTCAAAAGCCAGCTTCTGTATATCTGCCTTTTTTTTACTGCAAACCCCCTTTTCGACAAGGTTTTGATTAAGTCTGCCAGCTTTTCTTCTTCCCCCTATTGCATGATCATGGCTTTGACCTGTGCCCTTCACTCTGCACCGATATTTTGGAACATTCCAGGCCCGTGCTAAAAGTCTTAGCTTTGGCGTCTGCCCTTCCTGCTCCAGTTGCTTGAACTCATTTATTGCTCCTGTCATCCTTTCCTCACTCCATGCATTCAGCTGTCTCTTCCCCTTCACCTTTATAACGTTCTTCTCTGTCTCTCTCTGCCTTGGTGCCATTATACACTAAAATAAATGGACAAATTCAAGTTATCAATTTTTTGCCATTTCATAAATAAATAAATATTATTTATATATTATATGTTATGTATACTAATTGAATATACTGTATTTAGGAGTCCAATATTTAGAAAATGAAATAGAACTTTGTCAATTAAAATTATTTAATTTACTGCAGCTGTATATCATAGACATAATTACATAAAAATAGGTGGAATTTATTTTTTATAACAGATTTACAACCTTAATATCAATTCAATCAAAAGCATATGTCATTCACCTTACGCTGCGATTTCTGAGGAACGTCCCGCAAAATGCTCGAACCTCAGACCAATAAAATCACGATTTTCCGATCATGTCTTTCTATACCAGCTCCCAATAACAATTATTCTAATTGGATCTACTTTGGCCAGGAAATAAACCTGTCTTAGCTTAACTGTCCCACATTACCTGATGTCCCACAATACCTGAATTCACCCTATACAACGAAAATACTCAAATAATTTCGTCATTGTAAAATCGTTATCATCTTCATTATCGTCTTCGATCATTACCATCGTCGTCACTAGTTCGTTTATTGCCGCAGTAAATATATAAATTAATAGTTATATAATTCTTTTGTTATGGCATACCATTTCCATGTTCATGTGTTCTGCCTCGTTGAAAGTAACCTGAAGAAAATTATTAACAAAGCTCACAGCAATAGTTAGCCTATAGTAAAATGATTCTTGGTTTTAAAAAGACGAATTTGTACATTTACCAGACACGACCTTATTTTAAATAATAAAAACAAGAAAGATATGCACTAACTGCATCCATATTCTGTCATAATTTGAACAAACGACTCCCCGGAAAAACCCGCAGTGCAATCTTATGTAGGTATATTTAACCTTTTAAAGGTGAATAAAAGTTGACATTGCGTGACATAATACAGCGTGCAGGCAGACTTAAAGGCTATGTTTTTATGTATGCTGTTTTATCTCGCGTTCCTAAGAATTCCAAACAGCAAAAACATTTGCATCAAACAGGGTTTGCAAACTGCAAGGCAGTTTGAATGTCATCACAGCCAACAGATGCTGAAACCAACTACAAAGCAGAAGTGAATTTTGAAAAGTTAGCGGAAGACAGACTTCATGGATTAGTTGAAGACAGACTTCCCCCTAAGTTTCATATATTGTTTGCTGTACGCATTAGATCGTGCTAACCGTTTCCAGATACAATCATTCCACAGTTTGAATTTTAGCGACCCTCTAAACTCATTTACGACATTTTAAGTCCAACGAAAATAACAGCGGACATCTCCTCGTTAGTATAGTGGTGAGTATCCCCGCCTGTCACGCGGGAGACCGGGGTTCGATTCCCCGACGGGGAGAATGCGATTCTTTTTGTCTCATTAGTACGTCAGGTTGCACGAAACTCTCCCAGTTCATTGAAAAATTAAGCAAACATTGACATCCTGTGTTGTGAGACAGAAATGCACACACAATGCAGTGTACAATTTGGTATAAAAGTACTATTGTTCATTTTCTGATCTTTTGTTTTGTTAGGAGTAGAATCTCAATTTGTTTTGTTAGGAGTAGAATCTTGATTATATAGAATATAAATATGGATACTTTAGCTACTTCCAATTCTTGGATGTTTTTATTTAGTTTTTTTCAGGCTACTCTGAATGGCTATTTTATCAGGCAACCAATAGAGAAGCATTCTGTGCACCACTGTTGTTCAGAGGTGCTATTTTTGCACTCGTGGCCTTTCTCTGAGCTTTCACGAGTCTGACCATTCCCCTTGGACGTTTCGTATTAACTATGTGTTTCTGCTCACCAAAATACCCCTGACTGGATCACTTTTGTTTGTTTGTGTCATAGTTTCTCCCCCATCAGTCTATTGTCTGATATGTCTGTCCTGCCTTCATGGCATTGTCTGCTTTCTGAATCTGCCCCAGCTCACCAGTCACACCTGAAAACCCTGTTCTACTGGATCCTAATCACCATTCCCTGCTCTCCTGCCAGAACCTGCTGGAAGAACTGGTTTTCTGGTTAAAGCCACGCCCCTTCCAGATGTGACTGATTCAGGTTGAGTAGGAGCTCTATGTTAGTGTGCCGTAGGCTACCTTCCATTTCAAGAGGGAAGATGGAATTTCCGAGTTCCTAGTCAGAAATTTCAACTAGAGCGCCCCCTGAAGTTGGAGAAATCTCTACAACCCCGACCTCAGAATTCAAGATGGCTGTGTCCTTCATCAACAGAAATGATAGCTGTAGTTATATATTGTCTATAACTACAGGGAGCTGGGGGTTAAGGGCCTTGCTTAAGGACCTGCAGACATGTTGAGGCTGGGCTTGAACCTGCAACCTTGTGATTACAGGCACAAGCTTCTAGCTTTTCTTTTCAAAGTAAAGCCCAGCAACTCGAAGCAGGGAGTAAGTGCCAGAGCTTTTGAATGCTGTCAGCTCTTTTACAAAAGTGAGATGAAATCTTTGGGTGTCTTAGCTCTTTTCCGTTGGAGGGATTGATTGGTAAATGGCTTGTACTACATACACTTTTTGAAAGTGGCTCTGGAAATGGCAAGAGGTGATCTTCGAATGTTGGTGGTTAAAATCTGCATCTTGTGGCCATTAGCTGGTATTATTAATTAAATAACACAGACATATAGGACTTTTTGATGTGACCAAAATCTTAAAATACACGATAATCACGATATAGCATGTTTTCTGTAAATTCAATGAATAAATGGTTTATATAAAATGACACGTAAAGATCAATTTCTTATTGCATTTTGAATTTACTCTACAAATAAAAGATATTTCTTTTTTTTCCCTTTCGTTTAAAATCTTTGCGCAAATTTCCAGTTAAGCACGTAACTGTCACACCTGCTGGCAGCGATCTCAGGGCGCGGTTCAAGTATCAATGTGGGCGTTGCCTTAATCGATTGCAGCTCTGTTGATTGCTGCCCAGCCTGCAGGTACAACAGAAATAAAATATATGATATTAATGTGTAAAAAATAATTAGGTAAATAGAAAACTGTTAACCGTTGGAGCATGCGTGGTAAATGTCAAATAGCGCTGTGAAATGTTTTACGGTGAAATCTAGTGCGCATGCTGCCGCAGACTGGGCAGTCACAACAGGGGCCTTCGTGCAAATTTCCTGCTTGTATCTATGCCGTGTACACCTATATGCAGTGTTGGGCATTTCAGGTCCATTAGCTACAAATCCAGACCAAGGTTTTGTTTCTACCAACCAGCTGAGTAC
>JAODKF010000103.1:22410877-22423698 GCA_026779585.1 Mormyrus proboscirostris
TGACTGTGGCTCTTCATACTCAGCTGGTTGGTAGAAACAAAACCTTGGTCTGGATTTGTAGCTAATGGACCTGAAATTCCCAACACTGCCTATATGAGAATGATTTCCAACACAATAAATGATTGACATCTTTCTATTGTTACATGATATATATTTACAAGAAAATACTTACTTTTACTTAAGTACAAAAGCCAATGGGGTACTTAAGAATTTACTAGAGTACATTTTGCCTGTTTATTTCTACTTAACTGAATTGAGTACTTCTTTACCACTGCTGTTTATTAGCACTTATATGTTATCTGTGTGTCATTAATTCAGTCAGACACGCAATACTCTCCACCCTCTGTCTGTGGATGTGTTGCTACAATGTTTGTTTGCAAAAAAGACTACAAAATGCATCGTTATCAACTGGTATTGGTAACAATGGATAACAATAAATTTGGTTAGAACTGGTTTGCTAAATGACTTTCTAATTTGCTGTACTCAAACACGATTACTTAGGTACGATGTCATTCCCAGCTCTGACTTCCGACCTCCAAAGTAAATGGATCGCAGTATTAGTCTGCTGTTTGGTGCAAGATCTTCTTAGTTTGCTGTGAGTTTGAGTGATTTTCTGTACTTTTTTGCCTGTGACCTGTGTTTGTTCCTAGGCCCTAATTCTGCCTTGTCTTGTCTGGAATCCATTGCTGACTGACTGACTCTTTGCCTGTTTCTCTGACCAACCTCCTGCCTAGTAATTTGTATCCTATTTTTGCCCACCTGGTTTTGACCCTTGTCTGTTTTGACTCTGAATATCCCTGCATTAAAACTCCTTTTGCTGAAGACATCTGTGCTTTGCATTTGTGTCCTCCATACCTGGCCTATTTGTTCCAGTTTGTTCCTCACACAATTCTCTGTAAACTCTAGACAACGCATGGCATGAATGTCTGATGAGGGTGGCTGTTTCTCAGATGCTGGAACGACCAGTAGTCATACCTCATTTAAAATCATTTAGATCACAAAAATAGCTCCTGTAATGTTTAGCTGCACAGGAGCTGGTCTTTCTCCGTGCTGTATCGAGTCAATTACAGTCATGTAATTTGCTGTTGGATGGGAGCAGGCTGCTTGCATTAATAAGCAGGTGTGCCTAACAAACGGAGTACTGCTTGTACATTGGGTACAAACAGCAAGGTTGCTCATGTGGGAGATTGGAGTTCTGTTTCCATGGAGACATTCTCCATCCTTGAAATCTGTCAGAACCAACTTTAATTCAATAGGAGTTTTAAAGATCTTAGAACATACCCTCATGTTGCACTTAGTGTTTTATGTATCATAACGTAGAGCTCTTAGGTATTGCACAAATATTGCATTCACTTAACTGATATGGCCTTCAGGTTAAGGATGCATCCTATTAACTCACAATTGTAAGGTGCAATTTTATTTTTGTAACAACAAGTACACATCGCAAATCGAAAACGGGTTCCCACAGGTGGAGTATGAACCTCTGCTCTAGAACATCACTCAAGACATGTGCTTATTCTTGCTCAGCAGTGGAACCCCTGTTTTCAGATATTGTTAGAAGAGCAATCACAACCTCCAGTCATTTTCCAATGGATGAAAGTCCCCTGTGTTTTTTTGCATTGAGCATGTTAACGCACGTTAGCATGTTGCCAGATGTTGCACACTTATTGAAAATATAAACAAATCCAGGGCCAGAAATAGTTTAACAAATCATTACCTGGTAGCTGAAAGCTAATTAGCAATCGGAATTTCAAATGCATTTATGTATTTCAACCAGACATGAAATGTATAAATTTCCTTGCATACAATACGAATTTTACATTGGTGTCGATACATTTTTTTTTTTCAGACATTTCAAACTTCATGCATTTGTATAGAGGGCTTGAATTTCAGTGCAGGGCTGTGGGTACTGCACATAAAAATTGCAGAAGACAATAAAAATCCCAGGATGTTGTTCTTGCCCCGCCTCAAATATCAAGGATCAGCTGCTTCCTTGCAAAATGAAACCAATCCCACGATTCAATGTGCCCCAAAATCTTGGAAGGCAAGTTAGCTAAACTGATCTTTCCAAGACCACAAGTGTGACCTTTGCACTCTTGGCATTGAGAAACACCCCTGATGTAAGTTACCAACATAGCATTACAATACTGACTGGTGACGTTAACACGTCCGCTTCTCGTGTGTTTTCTAAAAGTGACGTTAACGCATCCCCTTCTCGTGCGTTTTTTAAAAGCAAGTTACAACTGACAGCTCATTATGTATTCAAAGGTAAGACCTCATGCACACACACCTGTCTGCATGGATTAAAATGCAATAATTATAATGTCCGAACTTAAGGTGCTTGTATGATACCACTTTTTAAATAAAGAATAATACTGGTACTCGGATGGCTTGGAGTGGCTCACCACTCACCCTTTCAATAACCTTTTCTTTCCTTTACTAAAAGAGCCCATCCAACAACACATGGCTGACTCACCCTGGGCAAGTGCAATCCACATTAGTTTCTACCTATTACGTAATTATAACAATCATTAATAAATCATTGTGCATGTATATAAGTCTTTAAAAGAATTTAACTGCATACTGTAAAAATGTGCGTGTATGGGCACATTGCTTGTGTGTATGGTCATTAGTGGTGTGCTGGCGTAACTTGCCACATTGATTAATTAATGATCGTTATACTTATGTAATAGGTAGGTAGTAGGTACTATATTCCAGTAGTCCCTGTGGGGCAGGGTAAGTGAGCCTCATTCTTGAGATGTACGTGATGTGTTGTTGAGAAACGAAGTTTTGATTCCAAATATCCCATAACGATATCATTTCAGGTGAGGTTCCCAAGCATTGCTTCCAAACAGTGGCTACATCCCAAAACTGCTTTTTTTGATGGCTCCCTTGTTCTCTCAGTAACTCACTGTCTAAAGTTGAAAGTTCACGAAGCTGACGAGGGAAAGAATGAGTGAGTGACGAAGGCAGCACAGACAAAAAGTGGTATCAGGGCGCACTTGCAACCTCAATGACTTATATACTCCGCCTGAACTTATGAAGTTATCACTGAAGTAGAATCTTTCATGCCACATCATGTGTGGGTGTCACCAAAGGTGAATTTCTTTTCCACAAAGGATCTATTGACTAGGCTTCCATATGCCCCCAGGGCATTGATTTCCAACCCAGTCCTTAGGGAACCCCTGACAATCCATTTTTCTGCTCCCTCCCAACTCCCAGCCAATCAGGAACACCCTGGTACAGGTGCGCTGGGAGCTGAGAGGAAGCAAAAATGTGGACTGTCTGGGGTTCCGCAAGGACTGGGTTGGGAAACATTGCCCTAAGGTATTGGGACAACACTTCAACATCTGCATTTCAGAAAAACTTCCAGGGTGAAGGAAAGGTAGTGAAGAAGGCAGGTACAAATAAAGGTTTTGAGATGTAGCCAGTGCTGAAATTAGGTATCAAGCAACTCATCCCTACTTTTCAGTATAGCACAGTAAGTTGTCATGGTAGTTAAAATAGTGAACTATTGATCAAGTATTTTTGTTTACATTTTGGCAGTTTTCAAATAGCTTTTGGGCTGGGAACCATCGGCTGTGTCTGGCAAAACTGTAACGTAGTTACGTCCTCAATAGTTCATACTCTGGTCTTGGGAAACACCTGCATCACAACTGCATGGGTAAAACTATATAAGTTGCTAACATAGTTAACAGCTTCACTTTTGGGAAATGTACCTAGATCCGTCCATCCATCCAATATTCTTTGCTTGTCCAAGGTCTGGTCGCGGGGGCAGCAATCTCAACAGGGAAACCCAGACTTCCCTCTCCCCGTCTACTTCATCGAGCTCCTCCGGGGGAATCCCGAGGCGTTCCCAGGCCAGCCAAGAGACATAGTCCCTCCAGCATGTCCTGGGTCTTCCCCGAGGTCTCCTGCGGAGAAAACTCACTTCGGCCGCTTGTACTCGTGATCTCATTCTTTCGGTTACCACCCATAGCTCATGACCATAGGTGAGGGTAGGAACGTAGATCGACTCGTAAATCGAGAGCTTTACCTTTTGGCTCAGCTCTTTCTTCACCATGACAGAACGATGCAATGCCCACATCACTACTGATGCACTGATCCGCCTGTCGATCTCATTCTATCCTTCCCTCACTCTTGAACAAGACCCTGAGATACTTAAACTCCTCCACTTGGGGGAGGACCCCCATCCCCAACCTGGAGAGAGCATTCTACCCTTTTCCGGCTGAGGACCATAGTCTCGGATTTGGAGGTGCTGATTCTCATCCTAGCCGCTTTACAATCGGCTGCGAACTGTCCCTGTGAGAGCCGAAGGTCACAGTCCGATGAAGCCAACTGAACCATATCATCTGTGAAAACCAGAGACCTAATCCTGAAGTCACCAAACCGAACACCCTCAATGCTCAGAATTTATAGAAATTCTGTCCATAAAAGCTATGAACAGAATCGGTGACAAAGGGCAGCTCTGACAGAGTTCAACCCTCACCGGGAACGAGTCCGATTTATTGCCGCCCATTCAGACCAAGCTCTGACACCGGTCATACAAGGACCGAACAGCCCGTATAAGGAAATCCGGCACCCCATACTCCCAGAGCACTCCCCACAGGACTCCCTGAGGGACATAGTCGAATGCCATATCCAAGTCCACAAAACACATGTAGACTGGTTGGGCAATCTCCCATGAACCCTCCAAGACCCTGCGGAGAGTATAGAGCTGGTCCACTGTTCCACAGCTCCTCCTGAATCCAAGGTTCGACAATCCGGTGGACCCTCCTCTCCAGAACCCTTGAATAGACCTTACCAGCGAGGCTGAGGAGTGTGATCCCCCTATAGTTGAAGCACATCCTCCGGTCCCCCTTCTTAAAGAGGGAGACCACCACCCCGGTTTGCCAGTCCAGAGGCACTGCCCCCGATGTCCAGATGCGTGTCAAACAGGACAGCTTCACAGCATCCAGAGCGTTAAGGAACTCTGAGCATATCTCATCCACCCCCAGGGCCGGCCACCGAGGAGCTTTTTAACTACCTCAGCGACCTTCGTCTCAGAGATAAGGGAGTCCACCCCCAAATCCTCAGACTCTGCCTCCTCACTGGTAGGCATGTCAGTGGGATTGAGGAGGTCTTTGAAGTGTTCTCTCCACCGACTCAAAACATCCCGAGTTGAGGTCAGCAGTGCACCATCCCCACCATAAACAGTGTTGATGCTACACCGCTTTCCCTCCCTGAGACACCGGATGGTGGACCAGAATCTCCTCAAAGCCGTCCGAAAGTCATTTTCCATACCCTTGCCAAACTCCTCCCACACAAGTTTTTGCCTCAGCGACCGTCAAAGCCGCATTCCTCTTAGCACACTGGTACCTGTGAGCTGCCTCTGGAGTTCCACAGGCTAAAAAGGCCCAATAGGCCTCCTTCTTCAGCTTGACGGCATCCCTCACCACCGGTGTCCACCAGCGGGTTCAGGGATTGCCGCCACGACAGGCACCGACCACCTTATTGCCACAGCTCTGGTCAGCCGCCTCCACAATGAAGGTACAGAACAAGGCCCATTCAGACTCAATGTCTCCTGCCTCCTCCGGGACATGGGAGAAGCTCTGCTGGAGGTAGGAGTTGAAGCTTCTCCTGACAGGAGATTCCGCCAGATGTTCCCAGCAGACTCGCACTATACACTTGGGTCTGCCAATCTTGACCGGCTTCCTCCCCCACAATCATTGTGATCGTCAATGATTACAAAGGGTCATTCAGAACCTCAAAAGCGAGTCAAAAGAGGGCACCCTCAGCCCCCTGGTTCTGCACATCCCTATATTAGATGGTGAAAACTGAATAGTAGTACAGCACAATATGAGGATTATTAGTACAGCAAAGGCACAGTGTTCATGTCAAAATATAGAGGGCTGTTTCTCATTTGGTTTGAAAAGAGATCCTCATTAAATTACAGTATACCCTGCGACTCTTGAAGTGATTGTAGCAGTTATGTTGCACTCTTCATACAATAGCCACAGAACTTCTCTGGTGACACAACAGCCCCACAGACTGTGCGTATGGGTCAATGACATGATGCTAATTTTTTTTGTGTCCAGTTTTAGTTAGATTTAAAGGTGCTAAAATTTGAAAATAAAATTACTTGCCTACATTCTATATTTGGGGAATGGTAAAAATGCCAATGTGGCGTAACCATAAAAACTTGGTACCAAATAGTTAAACTTGCTTTAAAAAGGTGAAATTCTCAATAAAACACCCCATCAACTTGTTTATGTCACGTTTAGCAGGAAAAACACAACTTGAATGCAGGCTGTAGTGCTGCCTAAACCCCCACAGAGGACTTTTATTGGGATAAAAGTGTAGACAGGTAACACTGACTGAACTGGGGAACTGGAGACTGTGGAACATTTAAATACAGAACTAATGAAGGGGCAGACAAGAGGCAGCTGTGAATGGTTAATGTGAGGGCAGGAAGAGGAGACAATACAAACAAACAGGGATGGCTCTAAACAAGTAAAGAAACAGGATGATCGGGCTGGGGCAGGAGGCTGGATGTGACAGTTTGGCATAATCATTCATTAGAACTCTTTAATAGAAAGTGAAAGTAATGGAAAACCATCGGTCTGCATATTGTAATTAATTTGGGGGTTATGTCAACTTTCTTTAGTTTCAAGGTGGTGTAACCACCATTCAAGGAGCCGTTCTGCTCACATTGTGCAAGAAATCCATGCAACAGAAAATAATAACACAGAGACAAGCCAGTGATGACCCTAAATGCTGCATGCCAAGGTTAATAACTGTATTTAAAATATCAGATTTACATGTCAAATGGAATGACCCCAGGAAAACACTGACAATTCATCATAATTGTGAAAATCAGTATTTACTTTAAAAATTGTGTTTGAATAAGCTATGTGCTTACATTAGTGTCCATGATATTGCCATTCAAATAAGATTTTAAACTGAAATGTCAAATGGTGTATCTGCACTTTTGTGGGCATTTGTCATCACGAAATGGCAATCATGAGTTGGCAAATTCACCTGCACTGTCTTTATGTAAACATCTATGTCATTTACGAAGGGGATGCAGTTAAAAATGGATTAGCATAGCAAAAAACTCACTTTTTATAGCTCATATAAATTTCATAACTATAATCCCCTTTTTTTATAATATGTCTTCCATGAATAAATTTGATATAATTTCACAGTTTTAAATAGTGGCTCCATGATTATTTCATTATGGAATGCCATTAATAAATTCAGTATTCGGGTGATAAATATAATGAATGATGATAAACAGCCGACGATATGTGGTTTTTATAAAATTACTTTAGATACCATCAACAACACTTATCTTATTCAGTAAGGGGAGTAGGTGGTCCAGGAATTAAGCTTTTTGCTCAAACGTGTTCTCTCGCTCCGGTCCATCTCTCATTGCAGACTTCATTCTCACAAGGCAGCAGTAAGATACAGGTGAGGTATGATTGCTGCAGTGACCCTCCTAAGGATGTTGTTGACAGGTTTATTGCCAGAAATAAAATCTAGAGCAGAAGCAAAAGATGTCAGCTAAGCTTTCTAGTCACATCAGATTACTCGGGTATTTTTTGTAGTGTTGTTTATAAAATGCTCGTGTTACAATGGACTATGAAGCTCAGTTAAGCCTATGCCTATCTGAAAATAGCACAAGTGATCAGACCAACCCCAAATAAAATGCTTAAAACACCAAAACAGCTTGCAGAAACTTGCCCAAATATGTTCTAGTTTAAATCCTGACAGTCACGAGATGTTAACCAAACACAAACCAATTTTCAAAAGTTTTATTTGCACAGAAAAACTACAGACTGCATTTGTAAACAAACTTGCACTCACAGACATGCAATGCGGCATTCCCTTGGCATTATAAGTATTTTGGAGACTTCTGCCCTCAATAAAACATATTATTTTAGAAGTTTTACCCCTTGGCAACAATCAATATAAATCTTGTTTTGATATGTTCAGCTACTGTGACATCATCAGTTTTTCCCACACCCAGTTTTTCCCAGTTTATGCAGTCATGAAAACAACAGATAAAGTGTCTTGCCTGTGTTTAATTGTAGTTTTTCTTATGAATTCCAATCCTGGCTATGTATCCTTTGTTTTAAATGTTATGTCTACCTTCGACCCCCCACTGAGTGGCCATTATCCCCACCGCAAGGCGCGGTGGCCAAGTGGTAAGGCGTCGGTCTCGTAAACCGAAGATCGCGGGTTCGAACCCCGTCCGTGCCTTTATGCCTGCGTGTGCATATAATCAGTAGATCACTGGTTCAAACCCAGCTTCAGCATGACTGTGGCTCCTTGACCAAGGCCCTTAACCGCCCAGCTGCTGTGGGTGACTGCCCTTTGCAGACAGCTTACTCTACAAAAAAGAGCAAGTTGAGGGAGGTGTAAAGACAACTTCCTGTTCTGCAGCTCGTGATATGTCATTGAACTCATCCTTTTCCAGGATATTTGTTTCTTCCTGTTTCAAGGAGCTGCATGTTATTGGGTGGCTGAGACAAATGTCAGAATGGAGGGTCAGTAGTTATGAGTGCGTTATGAGGTGGTTGACTGAAAACCCTTTCAATTCAGCAAAAGCCAAACGGGGGGGGCATGCTTAGAGGCTACCATCTTGCTCAGAATTACTATAAGTATTTTGTGAATACATAAGTTTCTGTGCGGTTGTAGCGATGACGCAGAAGTGGGCGCTGACACCTCATCCTACCAACCTTATGGTTTGGATTCCAGTACTCCTGTGTCCTCCCACATTCCAAAACATGCAGACAGATGAACTGGTAAGTCAGCCTCCTTGGGATGGGCTCCATGCCCACTGGAACCCTGCACTGCATCAGCGGTAAAGAAGACTCATTATTTAATGTTTTTATCATTTAAATTGAGCCTCTATTATATGTATTTGGCCTCTGTAGGTGTTTAAAAGATTTGTAAAATAGATTTCTAAACAGCTTTGAGAACAGCAAAAAGACAAAATAAAATAGCACAAAGATAAACTAACCTCTACTTCACATGCCTGTTATATAATATTTTATTCCAGACCTTTACCATTATACATGTTGCATATAAACACTGTAGTGAAGTCAGGTGACCAGCCTATGAGAAAAAATAAATTCCCCATTCCTTTACATCATGTGATTCTGTCCGCCGGCCTGACCAATGCAAGTCTCACATCCTCATATTGGTATTTCCTTTCCTATTTCCTATATCTGAGGATGTCTGTATAATTTTCTTCTGCAGCTATAAATGAATGTTAACTAATGGACCAAACAAAGTGGACTCTGTGTTATGGATCCTCTTGGCACAAACATGTATTAATGATCAGGAATCTATGTTCATGGCCAGCAGGAAGCTTTCATCAGACATGAGAAATCTCTTCCCATTACCAGCAGAACATGAACTCACGCTAGAACCTGTATGATTTGCACAGACTGTAAACATAAGCAAAACTAATATTCATGCATATACTGCAATATTATTTGTAGCCCTTAATATGAATAACATTTGCAGTAAAGCATCAAAAATATAAGAAAGTGGTTAATCTGTTGCTTTAGAGTGGGCACAACTTTCTAACTTTCCTTGTAAAGCCAAGTGGTGTTACGTCTCAGAATGAAGTTGAATACACCAAAAAGTGTATTTTATATTTCATTGTATGAATTTGCATAATTTTTATATTAAAACATCCCTTTAGAAAATGTCTCCATTGTGGGATTCCTATTATGTGCATCATTTTGAAATGAAAGCCTTTTACTGATTTTATTTTTCAGAGAATATCCAATGAAACCATTCGCCTAGTTTTACAGAGACTTGTGGGACAGATGGTTTGCACAAATCTTACCACATTAGCATTACTGTCACCTGTCCACGGACAAAGCAGTCTAGCTAACTGTGTTGTCAGACTTACTGAGAAAGAGAGAACCATCTATATAAAACAGCAGGCAAAGAATCAAGGCTGACAGCCCAAACTATCTGCCTGAAATGGATTAAGAAGCTCTCACCTTGTCCCCTGGCAATAAGACTTAATATATTCCAAAATCAGACCCATATCAGGTTACTAGTATTGCTGAGGGCATTTTTTTTGCATTCATACTCAACAGACCATTGACCATAATTGCTTTTCACTGAAGGATTGGGGTGAAACTGGAGCCTTTGCCAGGAGGCACAGAGCATGAAGACACCCCGGATGACATGCCAATCCAACACAGGGTACCCACCCACACTCATAAGCAAGGACATGAGCAATACACACGTTCCATTCCAAACAGACTTACAAGTGAATACTACACACAGATTTAGAGACACTGATTCATCTCAAACGCACGTGTGGCTCTCGTAAGGAAGCCCCATATAAACACAGTGCGCATCCTCGCAATTCCTGTGTCTCTCCCAGTGTTAAAAATACGATCAAGTCAAAAACTTGTCAATCACAAATACCACAGCGTTGTTCATCAAAGCACATTTTGAAACTAAAAATTAAATAAAGTTTTGACTGTCCCCCAACCCTTCTACTAAGCTAAACAAAGACAATCTCATTTGGTTTATGACGCATGAACAGCACTTCACAGCTTGTAGTAGGACAGAGCAGACACAGTGACCATGGAGGTCAATAAGCACAGCGATATTCACAGCGTTTGCTGGCCAGCTTCCCGGGCTTCCATTACCTAGCTGTCCTTGAGATCTTTATTACTAGAGCAGCAGTGTAGTGCAGTCTAGCTTGGAAGCTCTACGGTTCCAAGTGTACACCGTGCATCAGCAGAGCTGAATCTTTATTGTCATCATATCCATATGAAAATATATAGGACCATGATGTAATTTATCAGGAGGACGGGGGCTATAAACAGCCTAGAGCAGACACAGAGCAGATAACACGGTAGTACGATGAAGTAAGGAGACCACCCAAGGTAAAAGGCACCATGAATTAAATACACAGGACAGTAGGGATTACTACAGGTTACACTTTACAGGACTGCAAAGGTTAAGCCAGACATTATTTAATCGAGAGTGTCTGAGTGGCCTGACGGTGCAGGCCTAAACCCAAATTAGTTGACTTTACTAGAAAATCGCTTGGCAACTCATTGCCTTAACCCGTTTAAGTTTTTACACCACATAAAACTAAACAGCTTAAGTTGTATTGACATATACATATTCAAGCTTAAATTAGCAGTCTTCACTCAAAATCATTAGTTTACATAAATGCAGTCAAATTTGTATTAGATTATTTTTAGTGAAATGCACATAAACATGTCAAGTAACACATGTAACATTATTAAGCATTACTCAATTATTTGTTAATGTATGTAGTGTTTTCTTCTGAACTGTAGATTTTGAGATTAAATGTGTTTAAAGGAAACTGTCTGGAAGGCAAGAAATTATACAAGCTCAAGATTTTTATTAAACAGTTGTCACATGGTAAATGGCACCTTGTCAACCAAAAGACAAGTTAAAATCTATTAAAACTGCAGCAATAAAAATGGATTGCCAATCTAAAGACAAGTAGAAAACTGCATACTGTTTGGTAGTAATTCTAATTAATTTTAAGTACTATTCAACATTTCTTTTGTATGCCCGATGAGAATGAGGCGATTGTGAAGATTTTTTGTTGTTTTATCCCACTTAAAAACATGAATGAATACAAAAACATCTTTCCTACATTAGCAGATGATAACAGCACAGCACTTTCATGCTCAATGACGAGGATTCCAGTGTCAATGTGGCGGAATGAGTCGTCATCATCAGAATCCTTAATAAAATAAACATACGAGCACAACAATGATATTTCACATAAAATAACCATCAACAATGCAAAGTAACGTAGCACAGTGAGACAGACAAGCGATGAAAGGAGTGGATTGGTTATCACAGAAGCTAGATGGACTAGTGGATTGTACTAGTGATTCATGGAACAGTATCTTACTCTTTTACTTGTATACAACTATGCCCACAGGATTTGTCAAAGAAAAACTAACCAATAATGCAAAATTAAAAGATTTGGTCCTTTTAGATAGCCTTTTAAAAAAGTAAGAGGTTACTTACAAAGCCTGATTTGTAGAAGTCTGTGGGGTTGTCGCCACGGATAATAGGAAGCCCTCTGAGGACCAGTGTCCGAATATCTGTTTTCTTTGTAGTCTTTTGAGGAGCAAAATGAGGACACTTTACATAGGTAACAATAAATGCAAGGTCTATAAAAAAAGCTGAACCAACCAAGCACAGTTTCTATGGAATATTCTCATTACATAAGCAGAAAAAATACTTTACATGAATAATGTGTATGGACCAACCCGGATCTGTTGTGAAAGCTTTGTTAACAGCTGCCCAGTGTTCCCATCAACAAGACGATAATATCAATAAGACGAGGACTGTGCTGATTAAGACTTAAAATTCCTGCTTGAGATCTTGTCCACAATCCTGTTAAATTCAATGCACACCTGAAAAATAAAGAGTGCAACAGCATTACTAAGGATAGTTCTAAATGCGTGAATGCACCAAAGATAAACCCCTGTAAGTTCTTTTTTCATTTAAGTTTGTGTTCCATGCACAAACAAAATAAAAATATTAAATAGAATAAATGTGCAATAAAATTAAGAGAAGACAAGTTGAAATCCAAATAATGATAGGAAGATAAATAAGACAAACCTTTAGCCCTTACCATTGTATCGCTCTCTCAAACAGCGTGCGCTGTTTGCTGTATACATTAAGCGAGTTTGAGCAATGGCGGACTTAGCCGAAATAGTGCTTGTGCTAACCTTGCTTACAGGACTTCTTACATGTGTACAGATAAATGTTGAGTCACTCTCGCATTATATTGATCAACACAG
>JAODKF010000103.1:22430822-22445221 GCA_026779585.1 Mormyrus proboscirostris
AATGCAGAGGACACATTTCGTTGTTGCGCACTGTGTGCTGTGCTGTGGTGTGTTGACAATGACCACTAATCACCTAAAATTCAATTTAATCAATACAGTAGTTGTGAGATCTATAAAACTCCACCAGGGGGAGGTATAGCACAGAGGCAGGGAATAGAATAGTTACGACTATCATTTGTTATATACACTTCTGCTGACTCTAGAAAGCTAGCATGTAAAACTACCAGCTATTTTTCAGAACGTCTACCTCACAGGTTTTTTTCTTATTCGGTAACACATTTCCCACCCTGAGTACAAACACCAAAGCGTATGAGCACCATCAAGGAGAAAACCAAACAAGTTTACCATGAGAGGGCCTCACCCTGGAAAGCCTCTTTAGATTCCTGGCCTCGTTGAGGAGACGTTCAAAAACAAATTAAAAAAACAGTTTTTTGCTTGAGAAGTCCCCAATTTTCCTATTACGAATTTCCATTGTTATTTTATCCTATATTTATACCCTGCAAGGCCAAAAAGCAGAATTAAGCTTGGAAATTTGTTTTAGAATGTATGTTCAATCTTATTAGCTTCAGCTCTGGACCGATTTTGCATGATATAAGATGTTCAAATCAATAAACAACAATTCTAAAGGATGGAAACTTTATTTTTGCTCATTACCTTCCAGGCAAGTTTCATCCAGAATTATTTACAGAGCCGAAGTTAAATATTAAGGCAAACACTATAGAGCATAATTTTGAACTTATTGTACATGATCCAACCAGCATCAGTTCTGAGTATATAAAAAAGCAGTATTGCTGATCAGATCAGCAAGAATTTTGTTGATTAATCTGTCAAAGATGAAGACTCATGCAGAGGTGGTGTTACATCTGTAAGGGCAGGCCATCACTGACGATCCACAACAGATTTCAAAGCACAAAGGGGAACTTTAGGAACAAGATACAAAAAGGGACCACAAGGGGTTAAAACAATGGCAACAGGCAGAACAAGGATCACCAAGGGCTAGAACTAAGGCAAGAGGATACATTGAGGGAACACTAGCAAGGAATCAAACATACATGTACAGTAACAGCTACAACACAAACAGACCTACTGAAGGTACAGACAAGGAACACACAGCACTAACAAGTACACATTCTAGTAATGAACGGGGACGAAACACAATGACCAACCAAGGGCATAGGGTCGTACCTATAAAGACACTGATGGCAAGGGTAGACTCTTGAATCATCTGTTACTGCGATTCAACTTAACTGGTTGGTTGAAACAAAATTTTAGTCTGGATTTTTACTTTCTGGATCTGAAATTTCTACCCCCTCTTCTCATTATTCACTAAGCAAAAAAAAAAAAAAAAAAAACAGAACAATGATGTTACTCTGACCCTAATGACTAACAACTATGCAGCTAAATGCACCTGTTGCGTTATGCTGAAAAGTTGGGCCTTATGTATTACCTCAGTCACACATAATGCTTTTTTGTCTGGTTCCTTCATGAGTGGTTACTTTTTGATGTGTCTTCAAGTGATATAGAAGGCAGCTTTGGTGAATTGAAATAAAATTCTTGGCTATATCACTTCTGAACTTACCTCTCTTCACTAGATTTCTGTCAACGCATGAAAACCTCACACTTTAAGCCCTAAATGGGCTTGTTATCTGAATTGACTTGAAATATGATCACCGCAGGGTGAATTGTCGGGTGACACTGTTGTCTCACACCTCCTGGGTAGGATGTTTGAAGTGAACTCTGTGTGTGTGTGTGTGTGTGTGTCTGTGCATTCTCTCCAAGTCATGTGGGCTTCCTCTTGTAGTCCAAATCTATGCAGTTTAACTTATTAGTGTCCTGAAAATTGCCCATAGTGTATGATTGTGTGCATGTCTCTGTGCCCTGTGATAGACTGGCACCCTGCCCAGAGTCCACCTCTGCCTTGTACCCTGTGATAGACTGGCACCCTGCCCAGAGTCCACCTCTGCCTTGTACCCTGTGATAGACTGGCACCCTGCCCAGAGTCCACCTCTGCCTTGTACCCTGTGATAGACTAGCACCCTGCCCAGAGTCCACCTCTGCCTTGTACCCTGTGCTTCCTGGGAAAAGCTCCAAACCCCACCGGCATCCCTGACCAGGAGAAGCTGTTAGATGATGAATGGGTGGATGATCACCAGAAGATGTAAGTTATTACAAGTACAAATTGCAGCAAAGTCTTTCCATATACAACTTATGTTTAATAGAAAAACTGCACAACACTCATGTCTAGGATTCAAAGTGTTTCTTTATTTTGTTTTCCTGGGGTTTTACTAAGTGAACTGGTATAACTGCTATCTACAGTGTTGGCTTGAGTGAAAATGTAGTTAGATGACTGAATAGGTATCTAAAAGTTTGGGAAACATTACCTCCAACAATTCATCAGGCTCACCCTGATAATATTCATATCACACAATGAGTGGGGTGTGTTTTGTTTGCTTGACTTCTGTTGTTAAAATCTGCACATATGAAAGCTCACTAACTGTCATACAGAAACAAAGTACATAAAAAAAAAATCCTGAAAAGATAATCAGACCACAACCCCCTCCATTTCAGGTTTCATGTCTTACATTTTACATTTTAATTTATTTTCAGGTAGCAGGCACCTTTGTCCAAAGCGAGGAAGAGTGAGGAAAAAAAAACACATTGCAACCACAGAGTTGTCAAGGATTTGACTACATATGAGTGCAGCTAGGCTGAGCTTCCACTGAATGCCCAGGTACAAGTGTGAGCAGTATTGGATCAGGAGATACACAGCATCTTCCAAACTGAGGTACAATCTAATAAGATTTTATGCAGCGACCTGAAGTGCAACACAAGATCTTTCGGGGAATGTAAAGAGGTATCGGGCTAGTATAGGAATCACTGGAACAGATTGGTCTTGAGGCATTTCTTGAAGGTGGAGAGGGACCCTGATGACTGGACGTGGTTCAGCACCATATACCACCATTGAGGAAGCAGACATGAGAAACATCTGGAGTGAGACTTGCATGGTGGTGCCATGGCTTGATGCCCAAAGAGGGCGAGATGGGACATAGGTCTTAAGGAGCCTCTTGATGGAGATGGTTGCTTGTCCATTTCTAAAATATGTGTAAAAAAATGTGACAAGTAATATGATAAAAATAGAACTAGATGCAGAAATTACATTTCACTTGACATGAATACCTGTAAGGCAAATCAAATTTCAAGAAGATTGTGTTACCACAGAGCGGCATGGCGGTTAAGTGGACCCAAATCCCGCCTTAATTTAGCCTGTGGGAAGTTAGCATGTCCTTCCTGTGTCGTGTGGGTGGGGTGTCCTACCAGAGCCCAGAGACACACAGTAAGTCCCTGAAGTCCCTAGTGTGCGAGTGGGCACATGTACGTGCCCAGCGACGGCATCCTGTGCTCGCCTTCTGCTCCACGCTTGGCTTCAATCCCTCCCCACCTCCCCAAAGACCCTGCTTATGACAAACAGCTGAAAGATGGATGGATATTTTACAGCACAACATCAGCAGCAGAATTGTTTGCACTCTAGTTGCACTAAAGTTTTGCAGATGCCTGCAATGGAAGTGTTGAGTCATTTTTATGATGTTAGTTTTGTGCAACAAAAAAACATTATGGTTCTTATATAGTACTACTTCACATAGAGGATTGAGACCCCTTTCATATACGATTCATACTTGTATGATATATGATCGTACATCTTAATGTAAGACTTCATCGTATGGACTCACACCTCCAGGGCTGTGGGATCGATTTCCGCGTGTGATGGGGTTTGTATTTTCATCATCTCTATGGGCAAATTCCCTCCATGCGCAGTATAAGGGAACAGACTCACTAAACGTCCCACAATGAGTGTGTGAACTGTAATGAACTGGTGTCCCATCCAGCTTATGCTCCCTTTGGCCTTGTAATGGATAGGAGGGTATGGAAAATTAATGCATAAATTGAGCCATTTGTGGGTGAGACATTCATGACCACTAATGTTTGGTTATATGAAAAGAAAATGACCCTTCTGAATTAACAACAACATAGCCAGGGCTATAAGGCTGGCGAGTGATTGATGTCACTTTTATCAGGAAATGGAAGTTTTTAAAGTCAATGTATGTTACATATACGGCAAATCCAATTTTAAAAGCATATCACTTGTAATTGAGCATTTACTGAGTTTTACTACTCAAGGACATCTGCAGTTCAACAGTCCAAGATATTAATTAGATTCTTGCTTTTTGGAGCTTTTGTTATGACCAGAGTCATAATAACGTAACACTACTATCTCCATTAGATACGAAAAAGTTCTAAAACTCAACCATGGCCAGAGGGACACTTGCACAACCTCGTGAGGCTGCATTTGTGACATACCACATTTTCCCCCCCTCGTCTTCCAGGGTGATGCCTCTGCATGTTTTCTTGATGGATTTGTTTCTTTAGGGATTGCGATTTTCTGAAGCCATTCAGCAAAGCAAATTCCTGTAGTAAAGTGTCAAAGCATGAAAGAGAATGGCTATTATTTTTAAAATCAGCAATTTAAAAAGTAGGTTTAAGTGTTTGGTCTAGTCTTTTGAGATTGTGAGACTTCATTTCAATAATCTATTAACCTCATAATCTACGCTATCTCTTCAAAATGCAGGTAGCCGAAGTCCCTGGGCCAGCTTTAATTCAATTTCTATGGTTATTGTTTTGCAGAATCCCTTATCTAATGTTTACCTGCATCACAAAGTACACGTGAACCCTCCTGAGTTTCCAGCTCTGTCTGGTTATTAGCTCTTAAAAGCGATTTTGGTTCTCTGTTCACCATGGAAATCTGAAGGAAAGCAAAATTAATGTATATCACAATTCAGATGTTGGTTGACAGGGTTCACGGGACAGGAAGACATTTTCAGGGAACTGCGCCAAGATCAGTACAGTAAATATAATACACATCAACTACAAGCTACTCAACAGTCAGGAAGAACTTCTGTTTTCAGATTCCTCCAAGTGACAGCAGGGGATGAGCTCTTGCCAACATTTTGGCTTGACGAAGCACAGCTGTAGAGGCCTGTATGAAGAACACGGCCACAAACAGTTCTCAGCTCAACGTCAAACTGGGGAGCAGTTTTACTTGCATGTGGAAGGTCCTGAACAGTTAGGAAGAGACACACTTTCTCTGCAGACTGGTGCTGCAGAAGCTGGTTGGGTCATTAATGTACTAAAATAATTTTCAAACGATAAAAAATTTTTCTTCAGGTTTGGTCAATTGAAGCTGGTAAAGGTGGGTAAACTGTAGTTTTTCGAAGGACTGCAATGCTTCTAATTTTCTGTTGTCCGTATTTTCCCTATTAGAGATAAATATGTCAGTGAATGTTACTCTTTATTTCACTTACTATGATGAAAGTGGAGATACTTCAAAATCATCAGGCAATGTTACCCTGTATCTAAAGCGGATGGAATTCTTGTTCTGCAATTTAGTCACAAATATCTATGTCTTCAAGTGTCCTGTGGCTTTCCTGACTGATAATGTTGCACTGTCTTAGAAAAGAGGTCATGTGATTTCATTTTCAATTATACCCCCTCTGCTAAACAGGAAGTGCTTATCAAACGTGCAGTGCTTCAGTGGGTCCCATGAGCTGGGGTCAGCCTCATTCCTGCTCACTGGTGGTTCTAAACCATTTTAACTGGGGGGGGGGCAGACTACAGCCAGTTGTTGCAGAAGCATTGGACCTTAATGTCCTCCAACTCTTACTTACACTAGATTGCCAGCATTAAGAAGCAAAACACAGTTTTGAAAACAAATGTTATTTACAGTTACATTATACATTTTACCAATATTTAACTCACTCTGAGTGCTTGTTTGGACTGTCTTGCTTCTCCACAAGCTTGATTATTTTTTTCTGTCCTTAACTTCGCTTTTCACCAACTGAAGCAACTCGACCATCCAGCGCACCTGCATTGTCTGTCATGATCTCTCATCCCCATTTGATACTTACAGGGTTTGGATTCTGTTTCCAGGGCTGAAAATGTGCTTACATCTGTGTTTCGCCTGTTCCCAGCGCACAAAGTTCTAGCCCAAAAATATGAATGTAAATAACAATAATAGCAATAATAGTAAATTTATCTCAGACCCAAGTAGCATACATGTTTAGAGGGGGCACAGTAGAGGCCATGCATGTTGTCATGGGGACACTGGCTCCCCTGGTCACCCACCCTAGAATAGCCCCCGTTCCTGCTGGTCACAGTACAGCTACAACGAGCCTTGCCCTGCAAGAAAAAATGTGGAATGCTTAAACTGCTTAAACGCATCCGGTCTGAATCACCAGGGAGTTTTATAGCATCGACGGCATTGTGAAAATGGGTTAGGTCGCATTGCTTTATGCCCACTTGCTTGGTAATAGAGATAGCCATCTCTTAGGGCTTAACTGCCCTCAGATGCCCCAATTGGCCTTGATACTCGCTGGGATTGGGATCCGTTTGAAGAGTTGAATACATAGTCCAAGTCCTTCTATATCAATGAACCCTCTTGCTGTCGGGTATGTGGGGCAGTAAGGCTGGAATAGGAACCCAGCAGGGTGCGAAGCCGTAGCCTCAAACAGAGGCGTCTGGTCTGGCAGTTCAGCCTACTAAGTGCTGCTGCCCAAGCCGGAAATGCCCATCGAATGAGAGTCATTGACAAAGCTGAGCTGGGCACCCCAGGCAAAAACACATGGTTTGCGGGTTCAGCTGGAGCTAGCTTGTGATCCTTGCCCCCTCATCTCCCAGTCCGTAGCGTCCTCTGAGAAACAACTGTGAAACGTAATGGAGAAATTGATACCGTAGCCCGTTCAGCTAAGGACGTCCGCCTTAGCTCAGGATAGGTAGGAGCTGATATGTTTGCCAACCACTCGTGGCACTTAGTAGGAAGCAGACAGATGCGGCAGAAGGTTCTGTTTCTAGGCTTATAGGACAAATGTTGTTTTGCGTGTGTTTTGTGGTTCATTCCCTAAGGAATTTTGGGAAAGTGTTAAGCGATTTGCGTGGACTTTCTAATACTAAACAAAGCAATCGAAAGAATGATAGTCATCCTAACTTCAAAGTAAATTATAGCAGTTGAGCAAGTCAACAACATTCTTATTACAAGTTGTAGAAAGTGACTTCAGGCAAATCCTCCTATAAATGGTTGCATTGACATTGCCTGGAGAAAATGCATGTGTTTATAAATTGTATCTTTGTGATCCTCACTTGGAAAGCGAGGTCTGAGCTTACCTGTTTGGCATAACACCATTGTGACACTCACCAGAACAAGAGATACGAAGATGTCACTGATAATGATGATCTTCATGTATTGAACGACAATGGGTAGAGCAGGTCAGGCAGATGACAGAATCAAGAGGATTTAAAGGTGAGCAAAGAAAAAAATCTACATTTCCCAGAATGTCATTTTGTATTAGGCATAAATGGACTATGGAGCCAGGACACTGATCCAAACCTCAGAACATTCATGGGCTGAATGTTAGAGAATGGATAAATGATTAATTACAGAAGTACAGTACCAGTCAAAAGTTTGGACATGTCAAGTTGCCTACAATGGAGAGTGATAGTGTGGCATCACATGAGCTGGCTACCTGACCTAAACACAGTAGAAATGATTTTGGAGGATTTGGACCAGAGTGTGAAGGCAAAGCGGCAAATGAGTGCTCAGCATTTATGTGGGATCTCCTTCAGGACAGCTGGGAAAGCATCCCAGGAGGCCACCTCATGGAACTGACATAGAGGAAACATTGAACAATATGGAACAATTGGTTTTAAGAGCCTTGCTGAAGGGCCCAATTGTGGGATCATTCCACCGACCACATGATTTGAGACTTTGAACGAGCTGAAAGCTGCTCGAGCAACCATCAAAATCCCAACTCAGAGAGGCGCCCCACCCCCTAACATTTTTATATACTATTGCATAATATATACAAGTGCATAATCCATATGTTATTGTATAGTTTTGATGTTTTTATAATTATCCAAAAATGTAGAGTACAATAAACTTTTCTATGGGTAGGTGTGTCCAAATTTTTGACTGGTACTGTATATCCCCAATCTCATTAAACAATGGTTACTTTCACAAACGGAAAATAACAACAGATTCCTGGGAACAAACACAGCAATCAGCATTTCAGCATGTGTAAATGGTGGTGACCAAATCAGTTAAAAGCTTAAAAGAATGCCGCACTGATGTAGTGCTCTATTCTCCTCCACTGTTGGTAAATGTGATTAGGAGAGAAATTAAAGACTAACAAAAATATAAAACAAGAATACAACGGGAGAATTTTCCTGGACTGAATTCTGAGGTGTTTGTCGGCCGAATAAATGACCACTGAAGCAGATGTAAAGTGTTCAGCTCTGTCATGAAAACCTGTTGAAAGTGCAGCTACAGAAGAAAACTAAGTACAATAAACAGAATTGGACCTCCTACAATGTAAGTAGTGCAAGTTAATATTAAACCCCGGGGTCCGGATAAAGATAAGTATTTCAGATGGATGAATTAATTAATAATAATTAATATTTATAGCCTGTGCAGAACTGCCAATTGCCTCACACTGATGTGTAATTCACATTGATAGGGTGAGATATCATAGATTATTCTATGTCCAAGACTGGTTTATCATATCGTCTACAGTCTGCACATGCAACACATCTTCCATCATACTTCCAAAAAATATTAGAATTGCAAATCATTCACTTTCTAGTCTTTTAATGTGCTTGCTGACACTTGCATTAATATTCATCTCTTCTTCAAATACGCTTTCAAGTGATCACTAATTATTCAAACGCATTAAGACACATGCGTTTGTTTGCTTTAATTTACTTACAATCTCTTCATGGCACTGTATGCCAAGATTATAGAGAAAAGCAGAGTTAAGTGCCAACATAAAGGAAAGAGCAGCAGAATTCTTTATAGGGGGTTGGCCAGTCACTCTCTGCCAGGATGGCCCAGATGCACCATAGGATGAGTGTAATCACTCAGAAGGACTTTGTGCTTATTGGCATTAACCTTACCCTCCAAGTGGTTAAGTGGAACTAAAGCATGCCAAGAAAATGCATCCCGCACTGTGTGCGAGCTGCCAGAAAGCTTCGCTGTAGGGAACGTCTGCTCAGTCCTGTACGCTTCTTTTGGCCCAGTGCATATGTACTCATCTGTTTGTCGAGAGCAGGGTGAAGGACGACTCGCCTGATTATTAATTTTTTTTTCCACTGCTCAGGAGACCACCATCTGTGCTCTTCCCTTTGGTTTGCTTGCAGAATTGCACTATTAGATGAAGTAAGGATATTATGTACCACAACCTGACCATAGCATCCCAACCCTGTCACAAAAAACTGCTAAATTATTGAAGTCTCCCAGGGAGACAGGATCAGACATCATGACAGCATATGGACAAACATGAGCAAAGAATCAGCAAAGAAGGACAGTGGTCAGAAGTTCAGGTTCACCAGTGTCGATAGATATATACTTAACAGGATACTTGCTAAACATAATACAAGTACAGCCTCAAACCACCACACCCTCACTTCTGTGACCCAACGAGGCATAAAAAAACACATGTGGGGGAAAGTGTAGCGGAACATCTAAGAGCAGATCAATTTTGAGGCTGTAACACGGTGTAGGGCCACCGCTGGCTTACACGCAGTTTCAACCCTTCCTGGAATGCGGTCAGGCAGTATAGTGCACACTACCATGTATCCCCCTAAGGCCTAATTAGTAAGCACAATTTAGCCAAAATGAAGCCTAACCAATGGTTTCATACATACATCTATTTATCTTAGCAATGTCTGTAGGCAAGGTTCATTCGCTGTAACAGAGAAGGTTAGTTACACTTGAAACTCATTAAAAACTGTTTAGTCTAGAACACATCTACAGTACAGCATGATCATGAGCACGTTTAACTTCAGCACTTGTCAATCAACCCAAAAAAAAACTTAGGAACTAAAGAAACTCCAGTCATGCTTGAAAAAACAAAAAATTCATTTTAGCGGTTCAGCCCTATCGATGTCATTACTGAACTCGTGCAGTAAGCCAAGGACAACCTGTCAAAATCAACTCTTTGATATATTGCAAACGAACTATGTGATGCAAGTGTTCAAAGGTCTTGCCACAACTTGTTCAGCCAGTTTTTCACTTTATAACATGGGGGGAAAATGTGCCGTCACTCCCCATACAAGAACCATTCATTTGATAAGAACTGCTTAAACATAAACCACGTGGGAGAGGAGGGAAAAAAAAACACTTCCTGCTGAGGCACATAAAGTAAACAGCAACCATATGAGACAGTTAAGAAACCTACTCTGGCAGCTGCTACTAGACACATCCTACGTAAAATACAAGAATGGAAAAATGCAGAATTTTATGGATATTCATTTGTGTAGTCCTTTTCACAGATTACAGGCCTGTGTACACTGGGAAGGTGCTCACAGTGCCTGTGGATGGAAGTCATTGGAATACCATGAAGGTTTTGATCCTGGAGCTCATGGCAAGGGGCCACGACATCACTGTGGTCAGATTCTCGGACAATCTGAACATCGATGCCTCGTCTCCTGACTTCAATGTCCTCACGGTCCAGCTCCCGGAGAATCAAGCAAGGACAAAAGAGGAGAAGAAACAAGTCGCCCAGTCCTGGATATTCCATAATGCCTTCAGCAGAAAGAGCTGCTCGAGCACGAGCGTCTGGCAACTCTTTGTGTCCATTAGAAGAGTAAGTGGCGATTACAGGCTTGCGATTGAAGCTATGTTTGACAATGTCGTTTTGATGAGGCAACTCCAACAGATCAATTTCGACATTGTTCTAGCAGACCCTTTCTTTCCCGGGGGGGTGATGCTGGCACGCTATTTAAACCTACCCATTGTTTTGTTCGGGAGGTGGATGCTCACTGAAGACATTCACTTCAAAATTGCCCCATCTCCTCTGTCATACGTTCCTGTGCTGAACTCCAGACTCACGGATAGAATGTCCTTCACACAGCGACTGAAAAATGTCATCATGTACGGCTTTGGGAATTTAGTGAACCACATCTTTATTTATTCTAGTTATAATGATCTCTGCTCGCGATACCTGAAATCGGACGAAAGCATCTACACCCTTTACACACGGGCCGACATTTACCTGATGAAATTCGACTTTGCACTGGAGTTCCTTAAACCAAGCATGCCAAATGCCATCTATATCGGGGGATTCCACACCAGGCCAGCAAAGCCCCTTCCTCCAGATCTCAAGGATTTTATGGATGGTGCAGAAAATGGTGTCATCATCTTCTCTCTTGGAACAATAACCAGCACTCTGCCTGCAAACGTGGCCACAGAGATTGCAGCTGGATTGGCTTTGCTTCCACAAAGAGTGGTGTGGCGTTACTCGGGCCTTCCGGTTCCTACTTTAGGAAACAACACCAAGCTTCTGAGCTGGATTCCCCAGAATGATCTCCTGGGCCACCCTAACGCAAAGGCATTTATCTCACACGGAGGGGAAAACGGCATCTACGAGGCTATCTATCACGGCGTGCCAATTGTGGGCTTCCCACTTTTTGGAGACAATTATGAAAACCTTCTTCGTCTGTCAATAAAAGGGGCAGCCGTCCTTCTGGAGAACCTACACCAGCTGACCAGGCAGGACGTTCATGCCGCTGTTCGCACGGTCATACAGAATCCATCCTACAGGGCCAGCATGCAGAAACTGTCGCGGGTACATAGAGACACTCCGATTCCGCCGAGAGATCTGGCGGTCTTCTGGACTGAGTACGTAATACGAAACAAAGGGGCACAGCATCTCCGAGCAGCAGGCAATGACCTGCCATTCTACCAGTACTTCCTCTTGGACGTGATTGCCTTCATCATCCTTATCTGCGTTCTGGTCTGCTATTCATCTTGGACTCTGCTGAGATTTTTCTGGAATTCATTAAACAGAAAGAAAGTTAAGAGAGACTAACTGATTGCAGTGGAATCTTATACAGGAGGATCTTACGAATTTAAGGAAGAGGATTCAGATTTACCTTGGTAAGGCATCATAATAACAACTAGACTGAACATTTTGGTACTGTAAATAATGTAAATAAGTTATAAACAAATGAAATGTAGATTTATATTAATTTATTTCAAAATCATATTTACAAAAGAAATGTAACTGATGTTCAGCAAATTTAGAGGTTAGACAATTTCTGCAAACACAAAAGCACATAAAAAAACTAGCTACAAGTGCAGATTAATGATGCATTTAAACTATATAGGAATGTATTTTCTAAACGCATGTTATTACAAAGGCTACATTGAACAGTCCATAGGCACACTCCATTTTAGTGTCCACCAACGTTCAACCTTAATAACAAATCCATCTGCAGAATTAAACGTTTCCAAACAAGACCCACTATCATTGTTAGTTGAGTTTTGCGAATACAGAGACACTGCGGAGGGAGAGAAAAAAAAAAAAAAAAGAACAATAATGGCATTTTATTTTAACCCAAGGGTTAGTGTATAAATGTCACTTTTTATTGCATATATCACAAACACGAAGATCATGGCCTCTGGGCACTAGCTCCATTCATCGTTAAGGATTCCTACGAGCTTCCTTAGTGTATAATAGCAGCAGCTTTTTTTTTTTTATTATTCAGACATAGACAACAACTTTCTTTAAAAGTATACAATGGTGATAGCAGCAATATAAAAAAAAGAATTACGCAATTAATAAATAATTAGTCCAACATGATGAAGTGGTTGCAGAACATTTAATAATAAACTTGGCTTATATATACACAGTTATATATAAACCAAGTGCCAAACTCTGAAATTTGACCTAATTTGCTCCCTCCAGTTATAATGAAGTTACAGGGGAACCAGACTAAGAGTTAAAATTTGCCACTTTATTCACAATCAAGTGGCTAAAGCACCTTTTTCACAGTATTTCTTTGCCGAGAAAAAAATGGTACTTACATGTCTAATGAAATAGCTAAACCAATGAGCTATTACTCTATAAAACCATTCCCTTAACAGGCCTAACAGACATCAAGCAATACCGATCAACACTTGGCCGATTACATCTCAAAGCATTCAGGGCATTGTGAAATACGTTTCCTACTGCTCCCCTCACAAAAGAAAAATACAAAAATAAACTATTATAGTACAACGACTTCCAGAAAGCGACTGAGGTATGGTTGCCAGTATGGATTTAGAAAGAGCAACAGAATTTTCTGTAGTTTGTACACTGTAATCTGACAGCTGTTTGCATTTTTAACAAACTTTTGGAATCCATATTAGTTCAAGGCTTCATGTAGACACATTGTTTTTCCTTGTAAACATTGGGTTCTTATATCAGAATAGATGCTATTCAGTTTATTATATTCAACTAAGCCAGTGTACCTTGATTCAGCTGTGAATTTCATACAGCATAAAATCACTGCTGCCGCCTTCCTCATAGGTGTCATACATGAATATGTCTATAGGAACATTCTTACATGGACTGATCTTGAAATGTAAAAAAGTGTGGATCCCGCACTGCCCTGCGTTGATGTCACATCACCTGCCCATCGATATGGCGCAATCGGTCCTCTTCTGCTGTGCTACTCCGTCACATCTGCGGCAGTCTAGGAAGGGCGGCCGCCTTGGCTGAGATTCCCGGTCGGTATCTCAGAGAAGGCCTAACATGAGAACATCCTTACTGTGATAAAAATACCTTCTTCTTAAAACACATTTTACACGGTAAACCACCAAGGACAAACATCGGGGGAATGTAAGTTACAGTGACCTAAAAAACAGGAACATCGGGTCAGAAGCCTGAAACGCACAAAGCCATCCTCTTCCTAAAGGGATCATAGAAAAATATTGCGGGCTGGCACGAAGGAGACGATACATGTATTAATCTGTGTTACTGAAGCGTTTCATGTCAGTGTCACTCTTTTACCCAGCATTCCATGCTCTAGATGGGCCTAAACCGATCCGATGAGAAGGTACAGCCTAAAGCAGTGGTGGTGACCTCCCTCTGATACAGAGAGCAGCTGTATGGCAGGGAGGCAGCTCCAGCCTCCAGGGCCAGAAAGATCTGTTCTCCGCAGGTGTAGGCTGCACTCTTCAGGGGCGACACTTAGGCTCGGTAGGAGATGCTGAAGACGTGGCCCCCACGCCGCACAGACGAGAGCAACTCCTAGCTTGTACACTCAGGCAGCCACGCCTCATTGGGCGGTTCCGGTTGGCCCAGGGACGGTGCGTGCAGGCCCAGCCCCATGTGGCCCCCTCTCCAAATCCAGCTGGGTCTAGCAGACAGACCCCTCTTGGCCTCCTCGGTGAAATGGACCAGCGCTCAAGCCGGTGCCCCTCACTCCACGGCGAAGCCACATGTCTCCTCCACCGCCGTCAGGAGCTTCTCGTAGAGCTTCTCATACGTCTCGTAGGGTGGCATGTCAATGCGGTTAAAGCTGGGGGGGGA
>JAODKF010000103.1:22445321-22465666 GCA_026779585.1 Mormyrus proboscirostris
GGGAAATTGGAGGGGGGGGGGGGGGGTTAGGGCTCACACGCCAAGACAGGCTCCCTTCTCTCCAGCAAGCTGAAACCAGCAATGCCAGAAAAATCCATAGAATTAAATGCCTTTCGGTTCCTTAAATATTAAAGTACAATGCAAATTTAAATATGAAGTCAAGTAATTCTGTTTTTTTCTCGTGTGGACGATTAAAATCTCACCAGGTGTGAGCTTTGGGCAAGTTGTCCGTGTTGGCATCTATCAGGTGGATGGTAAACAGTCTTGGTCCTGCAGATCCTGCAGAACCTTGCAAACATACATTCTAGTCAACGCTAACATGACCCCTTTTGAGAAATGTACACGATTTGGGCAAAAAAAAAAAAACAAAACAGGAACGGCTGAAGACTTATGCCTTGAAAGCGACAGTGATCCATCAAGCCCGGGCTAAAATAGCAGCCTGCTGAGCAGTGATTTTCTCTATAGTGAATTGCCTACTTCCAACATTAATTTCATGATTTCTTGCTAAGTTGGGGAAAATGATGCGACTATAAGATGTAAATTTACTATATTTTGGTTTGCAGAAAATATTAGATCACACACACAAACCCAACACAGAAACACTAAAAATAATCACTCATATGCATTTTGATGGAGTTTGGGAAAACTCACTCGACCTCTATGATTAATGCCCCCAGGCTGCCTGTTCTCCCCAGGATGATGATAAGGACAGTCCCCACCCCAGCCACTCCCCGGGAGGCACGGCACGTAAACAGGCCTCGGCTTGTACGGCAGCCACCTTGTAGTGCCTTGAAGCCCTGCAGGGGCACGCGGGTAGAACCCGTGACAAACTGCAGCAGGCGTCCCCTCCGCTCCTCGTCGAAGGACTCTACCGCCTGCCAGAACCACTTGACCACGTTGCTGTCGGCCACGCAGTGCTTCAGCCGGGTGTTGGCCTTCCAGTCGCTCAGGTCGATCTTGCCCAGGCCGCCGATGATCAGCTGTGACACGGAGGCAGGTTAGGGACACCCCGCAAACACGGGAGGCCGGCTGCGGCGCGTGCGACAGGATAAACCGGCATTACCTCCAGCTCCTTGTGATCGAACGGCTTTAGCAGATGCTGTGGGATCAACTCATTGAAGCCTTTCTGCAGGGCTAGAAACTGGGCTTCAATGCCTCTCATGAAGCGCCAGTTCACATAGAGCCTGTGAAACAGACATAGCAGAGAGGAACAGGGAGGAAAGAGAGTGAATGAATCCACTCATTTCATAACACAGGCCCGAAGAAAGCTGGGGACATCTTCTCAGAGGCAGAAAACAGGACCGTCATGTTTCGTGCTTTCAAGGAGGAAGGAAATGTGGGCCTGCAAGGTTTCTTCAGTTTCATCCTGCTTATGCTAACATTATGTAATGCAATGCATGTAACCTGCATTGCAAAACATGTCTGGAACCTATTACGTGTATTCTTAGAAGAACAAGGCATTTTCCCCCCCCACATATAATGTCGCAATAGTCTAAGAAAAAGACTAAAGCTGTCACACCAAAAGCCTTAGCATGCAAAAGTGTCAGGAAGAGAAGTTGCCCATTTGGAATCCTCACCTCACATACTCTTTTTTGTTCTCTTCTGTGACGGGGATGTTTCTACCATTAGGTTTGAGTTCATACTGAAGAAATTTACCGAAAGAATTATGTTCCACGCAAAATGTGTGATCCAGGACAGTCGTGATATCATTCTCTCTGCGAGGAACAAAACACATTTTCAGCTTATAAATTATTACAAACTAACTGCACTCCAAATTTCCATATGCATTTGAAATCATACTTAAAATTTATGTGCAGCCAAATGATTAAGTAGGAAACAAATTTGCAGAACACCAGAACCAGATTCAAACTCAGACGTAACTATCCTTCAAAGGTAGTTACTACCTCAATGGTCATTAGCTATACTGTGTTTAAGTCACACAGCAGATTGTTTTGACTAAAGTGAGGAACAAATCGTAGTTTCACACTTGATTTATACAGCTGGAAACATCAGGCGATCTGGGCTGATCATCTCGCTCACAGGTTTAACCAGAGTTACCGCTTCTGTAAACACAATCATCTTGATTTAGTCGCTGAACTGGTACATTTTTTTGGACCCCGGTGGAGTTGCTCAACATTGTGGCTGCGGAATGAGCAGCGAGTCTATGGTGAATAGATCATAATGTAGCTCAGTCACTGAATGTTACAGAAAAGAGTGATCATGCAAAACAGCACTGTGCAAAAACGTGATGATGCGCGGCTTGGCACTTAAACCGCAGCGTTCCTTCAAAAACGGACTTCCCTGTTCCTGGATGGTAATTTATCCACGTTCCGAGCCGTGATTTATTTCCTGTTAAGCTGAACTGCACGTATGTGCATATACACACTCACTGTGTTGATTATCTTTAAGCACAAGGGCGTCCTGTTTAACCCCAGAACTCCATTAAATCTGATAGGAAGCTGGTGTTCCAAAAATCCAGGTGCTCTAACTGCTTCATATTTCATGGAACAAATCTGCTCAAAACTAAAACACTTACACCTCAGAGCGTGATAACGATCGCTAGATTGCTGAGAATGCGTGACAGCCTGCATAAACATAACAGTCACGCCTCTTCCAAAATCCCAGGCCCTGCACCCCCTCCTTTCTCTCATATTTTTGCTGGCTAAAAGACCCCCAGGAACAAAACTAATACTTCATCACTCTTTTGGTCAATGCAGTGTTTTAAAATTAAAAAAGCGGAGCTGATTTCACTTACACATAAAATATGAACACAATAACAGACCCACTGAAGCATCCAGAACAAATAACTATAAATGTAAAAGCTCACAAAATATCAACAAAACCTTAACCTATTTTGGAAGAATTTGGGCAAAACAAATTGTCTTAGGAGAAAAGAATGTCTTTTCTTCAAAATCTACTCTGCTAACTTACAAACCGTACTGATCCATCTGTCATATTTAAATGATAAAAAGTATGTTTTTTCAATATTTTTGCAAATATTGATCGTCTATTAACAAAATCTTCCAAAAAGGGAACTTCTTAGTTTACCACTAGAAAGACTACAGCCCTGTATGTCAGGGGAGTGCACTGCACATAGGAAACAGAGTTCACAGATTTCTGAAATGTAATTTGTTAAATAATGTGACTGGTAACTGAACCAAATCAGAACGCTGTCATCATGCTTACTTATATTAATTCAATTAGGGGATATATGCAGTGTATGTAGGAAGCGCAAGGCTATTTAGTTGTGGTTTTATGTTTAGTTGCGTACATGTGTATAGTAACTAGTAACTAGCCCGGTCAATCATCGTTAATATATGCTACAGGCTAAAATGTACTTCAGATAAACTCCAGTTCACCTTGAGTGTGTGACTGTGCAGGCTTCTGTGATATGGTGCCTACACCAATATAGTTACAGTTTAGCCAGGATCTTTTCAGAATAGCAGGTATTAAAAAGGATTGGGGAGAAATACCCTGGGATAAATTTGATGAGGGTTTTTAATACCTTATGTAAAGGTTTCTTTGTAAAGCCCCTTAAAACTCTAGTGATGCACCAGCAGCTGCTGGTCCCGGCACGTCTGAGGCATTGTTAAGGCTCTCGAGACCGTGCCTAATACTGATACGGTGCCAATGGCCCAGGCGGCGCCGCGGCCGACGGCAACCATATGGCGCAGTCGTGGCCGAGTGCACCGCTGCTTGCATTTTGGCTTTGAAGAGTTCCTAGAAACGACAGTGTTAATGAGGCCAGGAGCATCCCGAGGCCTCGATAGAGGAGCTCAGACGCCAGGCCGCTAATCCCAACAAGGCGGAACTTACAGGATCCACACCAGGCTCTTGTGCAGTTCGGGGTCCACCGTCTCCAGGTCGCACAGCTGGATGGGCTTCCCCAACAGCTGCTTGTAGAAGGGCAGCGTGAAGCCGCCATTGATGTAGTGCCCGTGGAACACGGCCAGGCCCATTATCCGACCCACAAAGTGGAAATAAGACAAATGGTCCTACGAGAGACGAGCCCTTTCAGGTATACAGAAAAATTGAAGCGCTTGACTGACATGATTGAAAGAACTGCTTAAGGATTGCATAATTCCTGCGATTTAAGACCATCTTCTTTCAAGAAGAAATTTTACTTAAGCGGAACAGATTGAATACTTACAGGGTTGATGGAGGAGTCAGGATTTATTTGTAAGGTGTATATGTTATCAGTTGAATATTGGAAGAGTCCGTAGTATGGATTCAGCATCTCATGACAAAGGAGATACAACCACTCCCTAACAAAGCACACAGAATTTATTCTGGTAAGAAGTATGCAATCCATCTTTTGCAACAATAGTAATAAACTGAGCAGTGAGACGAGCAGAGTCTTGTCAAGTCTTTCAGCTATCTAGATTTGACTTACCTTGCCACACCACCATAATCGAGGCCTTCTTCTCCACGGAATTTTACCATCAAACGCTTCTTCAGATCTTTAGACCTCATCTTCATAATCTGCCTGTAAGACTCCTTAAAAAAAGAACAAGACTATTAAGTAAACACAGAAGGTTGTGGGTTCAAACCCTACATATGGGAGAGTGACCATGTCACCCGTGAGCAGGGCCCTTAACCCCCAGATGGTCTAGGGATGCTGGCTGGCTGAATGGTTTCCTCACTTGTACATTAGGTGACCACCAACATGACACTAAAAAGGAGGACACCCGTGTCCAAACAGGACGACTGAGGCTTAAAAAGGAGGACACCCATGTCCAAACAGGACGACTGAGGCTTAAAAAGCAGGACACCCGTGTCCAAACAGGACGACTGAGGCTTAAAAAGGAGGACACCCGTGTCCAAACAGGACGACTGAGGCTTAAAAAGGAGGACACCCGTGTCCAAAAAGGACGACTGAGGCTTAAAAAGGAGGACACCCATGTCCAAAAAGGACGACTGAGGCTTAAAAAGGAGGACACCCATGTCCAAACAGGACGACTGAGGCTTAAAAAGGAGGACACCCGTGTCCAAAAAGGACGACTGAGGGTTAAAAAGGAGGACACCTGTGTCCAAATATGAGGACAAAGGATTTAAAAAAGGAAGACACCTATATCCAAATAGGAAGACTAAGGCTTAAAAAGGAAAGCACCTTTTCACAGGACACCTATGAAAAGCTATGGGGGGGTGTACAAATACTACGGAAGCTGAGAATGGTATATCTATCACAATATTTATCTTGTTATGTAGAGAGAATGACATAAAAAAAAAAAAAAAATCACAACCATGCTCATTCTCGATTTCCGTTCCACATTTTTTGTCCTATTGGGGGTTGAACTGAGGGGCCCCAACGGTCGAGTGGGCGGCCGGGGGGGGGGCGGGAAAGAGTTTGACAAAGGGGGCCAAAACGATGACACCCAACAGCAGTCAGGATGGGAGTGTGGAAAACACTTTACTGCCCAGATAAAATCCGGACAAGTGGTCACCCTAAATGTATTTCACTTTTGGACAAAAGAGTCTGCTAGATAGATTAGATAGAAAGATACACAGATAAACACACAGTACCATCTAAATTATTATTGTATTCCTGTATTGACCATGACAGAAGGGTTCTACTAGTTCATATAGTACCCCTGAGCATCACCGAGTCTGGTGTTTGAGGTGCAGTACACTGACACCTACTGGGCACAACCAAGACCGCAATTAGCAAAAAAAAAAAAAACTGAATAGAAAAGCAACATAGCAGAAAGAAGAAAGATTATGCACATGAAGATAGAAGGATGGACACTGAAAGGCTCGTAAAGCAGGTAATGTAAGAGGGTGGAACAACCGGAAGCAGAGAGCATCGGTACAGTTGGTGCTCAGATACCTCGAAGATCTCCTCGCGAGACACCTCGACGCGGCAGTGGCCGGCCTGGGGCTGCTGCAACGACAGCTCGTGACGCAGCACCTTCAGCTTCTGCACCAGGTCACGCTCACAGCGCACGGGCAGCTCGCCCTCGGGCCCCTCGTCCACAGGGGTCTCCGGCGGCGCCGGGAGGGCCTGGCTCGACTCCTTCGCCTGCGAATGTTGACTGCACGGCACGCGAAGCACATGTGGGTCATGCTGGGCTACACGCACTGCACAATCGCACACGTGACAGCGGCAACTAAAAAGGGCACGTTAAGGTTAAAGTGTTTGATCACGTTCACGGTCACGGGCCAATCAAGATGAAGCTCCTTATATCTGCTCAATCCACTCTGTGTCACTGACACTACTGACTGTAGGGCCTCTGTGACAGACATCGCACAGGCAAGAAGTGGGGGACCAATGCTACCATTTCAACTGGGGCTCTTACAGGCAATAATCACCTCATGATGTGATGCAGGCGGGGGTCTGTGAACTGTGTCGTCCGGTTGTTATGGTCCACGAAATAAATCCTCCCCGACACTGTGCTCCTCACCTCCCAGCCTGGGGGAAGAGGGCCTAGATCTTCACAGCTCACGCTGTTCAGGTCCCTGAGGGAGAAGCTGGGCTGAAGCTCCAATACAGCACTCTCTGCGTGTGTGCGTGTGTGTGTGTGTATGTGTATATGTATGTATGTATGTATGTATGTGTGTGCACGCGTGCGCACTCTAGCTCCCTCCACCTTTCAGACATGGTACTGCACTACAAGAAAACAAAATGAATGAGACTGTCAGCTTAAATGGTACAACGAAACAGTGGCCAGGCTGAATCAAACACCAATGTTCGTAAATCATCTACCTTAACAATGAAGCCAGAAGTTTTTGTTTGACACAAAACATAAGATATTAACATCATGGCACACAAACTGGACAAACTGGTCTTTAGCCTACCGTGGTATTCTTGGGTCATGCCAGGTGCTTACGCCAGTCTGCGTATGTAAAAAATAAACCTGCCCTTGGACTGTGGTCCTTTGCTCTGCAGAAAGAGCACAGAAACACAACATCTCAGACAGGAAACTGCTACACGCCATTGTGCCCACAGTCAAGCTAACTGTACTAACATCTGAGGCCGTAAAACAAAAATCAGCTGCCAGAGGTGGCTTAGATTTCAGGAACTCTATACAGTAAAAGGCCCTGGGAGGGAATGAAGCTTTTGCAGCATCTGACATCGCCATCTGCTCTGCAGGAGGCCCCTTCCCGTCCTGATGTAGGCAGCCCGACGGCCCACCTCACACCTACTTCTCAAGGTTAGGAACCTGGACTAGATCTGAGGAGCTCAGCTTCCTCATGGCACTACAAACTCAAGAAAGCAGGGCAGCGTGAGCAAGGTTCAGTGGCCAGTGGCTTTCCAGCCATTTAAGGGCATGAGGCAACACGGCACTTAAGGAATTAAAATGCTGTTGCTTTTGGTTACCTTGAACTACATATTTTAAGTGAAATGGCACCATAAAACGTTGCTATAAAAGGGATGAAATTTAACATAACTACACGAACTGCCGATACGTTCCAGCTGGCCTTTAGTGCAAGTGAACAGGAACAGTGTCTCTGTAGTGAGAAGAAGCCAACTTAAATGGTTTTAGGCGAGCGGACGGCCATTTTCCTGAGCAGCACAGTTATGCGGGCCTCCTCTGTCGGCACTCACCGTAGCCCTCGGGCAGCTCCGGCGACTGGTGCCCATGTGGCCGGTTCTGAGGTGTGTGGGCGTGACCCCTGGCTTCCTGGCTCCTTATCCGCTGCACCTGGAGCCGCTGCTCCTGATTGGGCGACTCCTGGAAGCGGCAGATGCCCCCGCCTGCCGCCCCCGTGCTGTCGGTGTAGGGCAGTGGCTCCTCCATTAGGCAGCTGGGCGGTCTTCCTGGCCCAGATTCTTCATAGACTGGCCTGAGGGGGGCGCCACTCAAGTCACAACGCACTTACCACAGCCTAGAGTACAAAACCCCCCCCACCCCTCATCACCCTTGTATTTTAGAGATTAACATCCAAGGCTGATCCAAGGCATGAGTGATCTAAGTGGCTGCTTAGAGCCCTATGGCCACCAGGGGGCCCCCCATCTGATCAGAATGGTGGGAAGGAAGATGACAAATGACAACTAGCTTAATCATATTTGGTTAAGGCCCTGGAAAGGGCTGGTGCCGGCCCCGCCCCTCACACACATGCATGTCAATCATATTCTGAAGGGAGTAAACAGGAAGCATTTCATCATCAGAATGGGTCACATTTTATCCTCGTGATGCGAAGGCGGCACACAATCATCGGCACGCTCACCCTTCATTTTCCGAAAGGCCCCGGCAGTCGACGACAGGCCCGCCGCTCCCGATCCGATCCCGGGTCTGTAAACTCACTGCAGTCGCAGAGAGAAGGGCGGCACTTTACAGACGGCACAAGCGGACGGGAGGGGGCCGCCGAAAGCGGCCCGTGGCGGGGGGGGCCTCCTCTCTGCCCTTACCTACTATTTGGCCACGCACAGCATCGCTGTCAGTGGGGTTAAGTTTGCATAGATCCAGACGCTGGTCTGCGAGCAGAAAGATTAACGGTTAAACGCGTTTGCGGTTTAAATTTAAACGGGCGTCCTATGCTGTGACAGTTTCCAGGAAGGACTTTGTTTTTCTACCTTACAGTCATTAGAGACAGTGACCCGGTATGAACTACAGACTATTTTTAAACTTGGGTCTAGAAAGGGCTGACAGCATAAAAAGTGATGTAGTGGCAGTGCTTGCAAGCATTTCCAGCCGGGGTAAATGCCGACCCCCCACATATCCATACTTAAGTAGCATTTTTTGTAGCATTTGCCATTATAAACACAAACATAAGTATCGTTTGAATAAAAATTCATGTAAAGAGCCCCGCCACATTCATATTTGATGCAAAGCAGTTAACAATCCACCAACCATCTCCCCCATGCCCACATGGACAAGAAAAGGAAATGAACCCATTTAAAAATCAGTCCAAATTCTGAACAAAATAAGCAGAACACTTCCTAAAAGTGCTTTATAGGACCTAGTTTCCATTCACGTTCAACTCTTCAAAGTAGAAATGTTGCCATAAATGCAGATTTTATGCAAGCTTGTACAAGCGGGAAGGCTGACTGCAGAGACGGCGACAAGTTCGGCTTGGTTGCCATTGCAGTGACTATAGGAGATGGATGCACGTACAGCCAGTATCCTTCAGCCTGCTGATGGCGTTGGACAGCAGCTTGACACAGCCCAGGAAACCGGCTCCCTGCTTCTTGTGGATTTTCCTGTGATTCCACACGCTGATGGTTATGGAGTCGCTCTTCCCAACATATCTGGAAACGGAGGAGGAGAAGGAAACGTGTGGCCAACCAGCTCCTAGCTGGGATCGCACGTCATGCAGCGTGGGGAGTCACTCACAGGTCATAGTACTGGTTCCACTTGGGATCCAAAGTGCTCTTCACCGTGTCTGTGGAATGGCACTGTCCCGATCCATCAACTACAACCTTGGCGAAAGGGTCCGGTAGACCTATGGGTAAAACACACAATGGAAGGGAACTCTGAAAACTGATGTGGTTCACTAGTCAACTCCAGTGTCTGCTCAGAATATAGAGAACATACCACAGAAGCCCTGAAGAGACAAAAGAAAAAAAGAAGGCAAGTTGATAGCGAAGCTGTGATTAACAATCGAATTATGGGATTAATTATGAGATATATTTCAGTAAAGGACAAAAGTAGATTGGTGTGTGTTCTCTGATTTTGAGATACCTAATCGGGTTTTAGATCTGGAATATGAATTTTTTTTTAAGCAGGCAGTGGGAATCTCATGATACCATTGTGCTGGAGAACTCATCCTTACTGACTTTAGGCATGATTCCGTAAGAGCACAGTGCTGGGAAGGCTCTTCTCTTTCAAAATGGTCAGCTCAGTTGCAGAGATTGCTGTGGCCTTATTTTAAAAAATCTAGACCACAGTACATTACAGGACTACATGTGGCTTGTGGACCGCAAGCTTGAGTCACAGTTCATTTATCATTTCTATGTGATGCTAGTGCAGACTGCCTGAGCTGTTATTTTAAGACTGGGAGGACCTTCTGTCAGGATTCGAGCGACAAAAAAAAATTGTCACTCTTATTGCGGACCGTAAACCACAAAATGCATTAACAGAATCTGACTAAAAGAAGGAGTCGTGATGCATACTTCTAATATAATGAGCCAACACGCCACTTAATGAAAGCCACTGAAATAATCAGCTCCATAAACAGAGTAAATGAAACAGGAGAAATGTGGTTTAGTTCCATGTTTGTGGGGTCCATGTTTTTAAAAAAAAAAAAAAAAAGCATGTGAAATTTTCAATGACATGGTCTGTTCTTCAGAATGCAGGTTTGTGGAAATGAAAATGTGTCAATGAGCCAAGTGAAATATGAAATTTGCCCAAGTTGCTGATGCTCGTGAAGCTGTACAGAGTTACAAAAGCCTCTCCAAGGACTCTGGCCTGCATCAGTCCAAGGGCAGGTAGTTTACAAGCAAATGAGAATGAAGGGAAGAAAAACACTATTGCTTCCAATAAATATCACTCCAAGAGTCAAAAAATAATACTCCAGGACAGTGTTTCCCAATCTGGTCCATGGGGACCCACGGACAGCCTACGTTTTTGCTAGGGAGCTGGGGGAAGCAAAGACTTGGACCGACTGTGGGTCCAGGGGACCAGATTGGGAAACGATGCTCTTTGGAGGTCATAATCAAGCCCAGTGTAAGAGCTGCAGGTCTACAGGCTTCTTCGGCATTTTCGGTGCCAATCGCTAAGAGTAGCTCATGATTAAAAGGTTTTAGAGTTGGAGAGACTCTACATGTCAGGATCTCACTTTAGCTGAAATGCTGTGGAATGACCCAAAGTGAGCAGCACATGAAAAAGCCAGTTAAGTTTTAGGTCCTTCAACAAGACTGGGGAATGTACAGCAGTGTTCCTCAACCCAGTCCTCAGTGACCCCCCAGCCAGTCCATGTATTGCTCTTTCCCAGTTCCCCGGGGGTTGAGAGGGACCAAAAACCTGGACTGTCTGGGAGTCCCCAAATGCAATGGAAAATGTAAGGATGGTGTCACCTGAAGTTTGTCATACCAGCTCCCCTCCTCCTTCATTTATTTCTTTATTCAAATTCTCTTTGTATCTAATTTCAAGTTAACATAGTGCAGGAACATGGGAATTTCTGTTCTGTGAAAAAAAGCTGTCTGAAAGGAGAACCCTGACAGGCAGAGCGCTTCCCACACCGAGCGGCAGCAGAGCACCAAAATAGTAAAGCATTTACTTACGAAAGAAGTCCTTCTTTACCAGGTTCTTGGCACATAATACTAAAAGGAAATAAGAAAATGGTTAGAGGCACTGTAATACACACATGGCTGGATGTCCAAGGGCAGTTTCTGCATAAAAACATCCAGCAAAAACCTGAAGCGATAAGGTAGTTTCAGGACATTTTGGCCGGGTGACGAGTCCGCGTGTTACCTTTGTGTGTTCTACCACTGGCAACTGATTACCCTGATATATCGGAACATTTTTTTTTTTTTTTTTTAAATCGCCGACATTAAAGAGAATATGCTACACACCGGTCTTCAAACAAATCATATAACAGTAACATACATCAATAAAAATACAACAGCCTGACATTTGTGGGCATTGCATATCAGTGTCTACTGTAGCAGTCAGACATGCAGATTGTCTCTGGATAAAGTGAAGGAGGAAATTTCTACAAACTAGGTAACAGATACTTCTGTTCCAACACAGCAGAATGGAAAACGAGGCTGGGGAAACAGAGCATTAAAGTAGTACATAAAATGTGCAACAGTGTATGTAAAGTGATCCTTTTATTTGGGCTTTTTTTAAACACTAATTAAGTGAGGCAGACACCCAGTGTTTACCAGAAATCATATCCCTAGATGGGGAACTGGGATCATTAATGTAAAAAGATAAATAGCATCTATTCTGACTAGCTGAGCCTGGTTTTCCAATGGCTTAAAAAACAAAAATGTTAATTGTAAAGGGTACAAAACGTAACTGTACCTACATTACAAATATCATACCACGGCTCCTGATGAATTTAGGGAAAACAGTATTCTGCCTATTAATTAAAGAACTTTCGGTTATCATACTCTTTACTGAGTGAAATCCTGAAGAGAGGCACTGTCTAAAGTCCTAGTTTACACAGTGTAACCTACTTTAGGCTGACTGAGCAGCGCTCCCCCAGGGAAATACGGCAATCTCTGGCGGCCCGGCGGCTGCGCATGGTCACTTCCTGTCTGCCATTCAGCCGCTAGTCGTGGTATGTGTGGTATGTCTCATAAGCCTCCGGCGAGCCTCTGTCACAAACCCCCCCCGCCAGCTGTGGAGCACTGAGGCGACCGGTGCCACGTCCTGGTCTACTGAAGGTGAGCTAGACAAACTGGCCAGCAGCAGGTTTAACAAGCCTAAGGTCCCAGTCCTTTTCAGACTGATCTCGGTGAAGGACCACGTTACATCTAGTGTTTAGACATGCAGAAACGCAAGTGGATTGTGCCTCTGCAAAAATGAAAGCTAAGGCAGTAATGTAACATTTAGTGTTTCGTGGCTTGAAGGGTACCAGATGACAAAACTGCATCCTAAAACATGCGCCGCCAAGCACACAAGTGAATGCAACTGAAGCTTAAAGAAATTTAAAAATGGGTGTGAGCCCACAGAACGAATCATGGGTCACTACTTGTCCGCTAAATGAGTAATGAATCGGATTCCAGCGTAAGCTGGAAAATTAGGGAGGCGTCTGAAAATATGGACACCTGCATGGACACTTCATAACGAGGACAAAATAAACAACATTTTAATGCAGCACCTCATCCTGCACCATCTCGTCTTTGGTTTCACTGAAATAGGCCACAGGTGGTCACTGCCTTCTTATTATTAATAGGGGAGTTATCCAACTCAGTGGGTCTCAGTTGTTCATATGTTTTATATAAAACACCCTTTTTGAGTGCATCACCAAAAAACCTTACCAAAAGACATTAACCTATAAAACAAATATATAAAAGAAATGCATACAAAACTAAATAGTACCCAACAGCATTTCCATGACCACTAAACCAAAACAGATACAGAACATACGGAAAAATCTACACATGCTTTAAAAATTCAGCTGCAATTACAGTCGGACACTGAAGCATATTATACCAGATGGATTTTACCTTTATTTTGACATTGTACCAGACAACATTTAGGTCAGAACCAAAAAAACAACACATTCAGAAAACTCATTAAAAATAAACTATAAAGATTTCCGTTGGATAAATGTGCACACCCTCAGTGACAGTCATCATTTCAGATACGACCAAAGGCTTAACACATGCCAAGAAGCTAATTAGCCTCCACTTGTGCACCATTGTAATGATCACGGTTTGTCCAGAAAAACGGCAGCTGTTAATAGCTTTGATTTCCTAGGTGGGGCTTCTCACAGTACAGAATTACACCGAGCTACAAGCACGATGCTGTCGCCTTACTTTGGTTACACCGCCTCACCATACTCGAGAAGTGAACGAGGAAAGAGTCTGATGGTCATTTTGAAGGCCTTTGTGTCAACGAATAATCAAGTTGTGCAAGACAATCATAACTCCACATAAATCTAGGGTCTACGAAAGGGAGCCAGGAAAAAGGTTTTTATTTAAAAACAGGGTCCACGCGGAGGCTTGTTTAAAATATGCAAAACATCATGGGATTTCTGAAGCCATGTGGGAAACAGAGGTCTCATGAAAGCAAGATGATAATATTTTACATTAATGACAAGAAGATGTTGAAACCCGATAACTGTGCATAACAACTCGAGGCACAGAATTCTTACAGTAAAGCCTGACTGCAGCAGTATCCTTTTTCCTTCATTAGGCACTGAAATGCTTGTTAGGATGCAAGTGAGGCTTGATGGTGCCAAAAAAAAAAAAAGACGAAAAGAAAGGTAAATTAATTAAAAGGTACAGGCAGCTCATACAGAGCCCTGTTCCCAAATCCAACCTTCAGGTGGACAGTTCGGGTTCAGAAAGGAACAATCCCGACCAAGATTTTGTTTCAACAAACCAGTTGTGCATAAAGGCTCACAGTCACAGAGAACTGAACTGGTTGGTTGAAACAAAATCATGGTCTGGATTTTTAATTTTTGGACCTGAACTATCCACCTCTGCAGTTTACCAGGTCTTCCAGAAATTTAAGCCATGCCATGCTAGCATACACCATGTGCTAACTGAGTACTGTGCATGCTTATAAAATTTATATTTTCTATGTTCCCCTCCATGTGTTTTCTCGCTTGGAAGGTGGGTGCTCCCAATGTAAATAAAAGGTAGAAAATTCAATTCCTATGCAATGGGCAACCTACCATCCAAGCTGTATCCCTGCCTTGTGCCCTCTGCAGCCTGGGATAGACTCCAAACCCTCCTACACCCCTACACTTGATAGGTGTGCAGAAGATGGAAAACTGGATTTATTTTTAACATTTCTGAACATGCAACAAAGACCACATTCAGCCCATCCATGACAAAGCATTGTGCAAAATTATCCTATAAGTCTAGCCGTGTAATTCGGGGCCTTCACAACTAAATTCAATTCAATTCAATTTCTTTTTATATAGCACCTTTCACAACAGCGTTGTCCCAAATCGCTTTACATGGATGTCTTGTGATACATTAAACATTAGGGAGAAATAGAGAACGGGAAAAACGAAGGAAAGAAATAAAATAAAGAAAGACAGAAGACAACGGAGGAGAAGAACCAAAAACTCCCAAGTAAGGAAAATTATACAGTGAAACCTCGGATTGCGAGCATAATTTGTTCCGGAAACATGCTCGTAATCCAAAGTACGCATATATCAAAGCAAATTTTCCCATTAAAAATAATGGAAACTCAGATGATTCGTTCCACAACCCAAAAATATTCACATACAAAATATATGTTCATACACAAAAAATATTCATATACAAAATATAATGTAAAAATACATAAAACAAATTAACCTGCACTTTACCTTTGAAATGAATCGTAGATGATGTGAGGGAGATGAGAGAGAGAAGAGGATGGTTATTTTGTAGGACGATTTTCACTATAACTAATGGAACCACTGCTATCTATTGGCTGACTGGAATCTTTTTCTTTTTGTGCAACTTTAACAATTCAGAATTTAGTGATCAGTGGTCATTGTTAACACACCACAGCATATCACACAGTGCACTTTCGTGACATAACAGGGGGCAGCTAATTCAGCGCCCGGGGAGCAGTGCTTGGGGATGCTACCTTGCTCAGGGTACCTCAGTGTAATCTTTCGATTACAGGTGCGCTTCCCTAACCATCAAGCCACCACTGCCCAGCCGCTTTTGCCTCCTTTCAGATTTCATGGAAATGTGGACATTGCATTGTCATTAAACAGATTCATCGCTTGCACTGCTACGGCCTTATTCGGGTGATGCTTTTCTGCTAAATTTTGACTATACGAGTGAGGGACACCGACTGAACATGGGATACGATTACCCACAATCCCCCAGCGGGAAAGAGAGAGAACCATCGGCTGAGTTGTGATTACGTGACGCTAGGTAGACAAAGCATATACATAATACTCGTATTGCAAGACCTTGTTCGTTTATCAAGTTAAAATTTTACTCATCTTGCAAAACACTCACAAACCAAGTTATACACACACACACACACACACATTTATAGTTTTTTCCTATACAGACATATCTATGATAAACTTCCAATAATAGATAAGAGATAACAAGATAACAATAAGAGATTAACAAAATTAACTACCAATAAAATAGAACATTTATATTAAAGGCTTACTTTAGATGCCGCGGCAGTCGATCTGATAGCCAAGATGGCTACTAAGTGACTCATGGGAGTGTAGCATATACAGAGTGGATACACTGGACAAAGGGATGATTCATGTCCCTGGCGGTGTGAGATTATCATTATACTCAGAACAGCGCTCAAATTAACACTTATGAATTATTTCTGGAATTTTCCATAAATATTTTTGGCAAATGAAACCGCAAAAAGCAAATCTGCTATTAAGGGGGGGACCACTATGTGATTAGAACCAAGAGCATACTGAAAAGACATCACTACTTACAAATTATTTAAAATCCCACTGTTCTTAAAGCTCTAAGTACACATACAAACCTGTTCGCCCGGACAGAGGACTAAAGCAGGGGTGGTGTTCATTCACAAGCCATATCGAGCGCTGGCGGCCCTTAAGAACGATCCTAGCAACGTCTTCTGACTAAAGCTACTGGCCACGTGCCAAATCGAGCGCGGTACGGATTGATCGCCGATTGTCGCTGGCAGTGTGGAACGTTATGGAGAACGCCTTTGGTTTAAACATCACCTCAGAGCCAAGCCCGTGTAGAGCTATTTTCACTAACTGCCACAAATTCCCCTGATACAAGTACTATAATTATTTGTGGAATATATCTGTTGCAAGCGTCTGGCCCTGAAACACTCGCACCGTGATCAAACTATACTTGAGAGGGCATTTCCCCCCCAAAATGGAACGAGCGCTGAGGGTCCGGCTCAGCTCAGTTCTCTTCCATCACAGCTCGCTGTCTAAGGACAGGAAGGAGGCTGAGGGAGCTTCAAGGCTGTGTTTCCACTGGAGTCAGCGGGACCGCTCAGATACGAAAGCCCGCTACGTTCCATGCTGCATTTGCAGTCCGTCTGGTCTTCAAGGCCAGCCATGTGCCGTTGACTCACTCCTAAGGGAAGTACGGTCACTATAGAATAGGTGAAGTTACTGTTTCTGGTCTTGTGAATGCTAGTTCATACCGTATGACTCATTTCTGGCCGCAGTAATGCAAAGCAGAGATCCAGGGGCATTTGGCAGGACAAAGTATAATTTGTACTTTTCACAGAAAACTATATTACTGACCTTGTAACTGAGCAATACTGAAGTCATTTAACCTAGAAGAGAGACTTTCAGTGGAAATAAATGACGGTTTCATACCCTGCTGTCTACATCTCTAGTGTTCTTTATCTGACCTTCTGACAGGAACAGCAGAGAGTGATAAGACACCATTTCCTGTAGTGCCAAGTGTTGAATTACAGCAGTAGGAAGTGCACATAAGGTGCACAGCCCTGCTGTTGTTACTAATTACGCTGCACTGTTTTAGGGTACATTTGTGAAACCTAAGAAACGCAACCCCCCTAAACGATAAATTTCCCCGAGCCATCGACCTTCAGAAACAAAGACAACTCTGTTTACAATGTATATATACAAATTAAAATGAAAGGGATGCCTGTTCTTTCAGACAGCGATACTGCAGCGAACTGAGCCTCTCAAGGTAAAAATTAGCTCTACAAAAAAATAAAAAAATACAAATTGATTAGGGGAGAGCCGACTGACATTTCCAAAGGCAGATACACAGGGAGTCAATGAGCACGCATCCAAACAGGCAGCACAGTGATGGATCCACAGGAAATCTGCTCAAATTATCAGTCAGCGATGGCAAATCTATCTCTTAAATCCAAGACGATATAGAAGTGTTAAAGACCCACTTTGGCCAAAACGTTATTAAGAGTGACCAGGCCTTTCCATTAACACGTGAACACTCACATGTGAACACGGATATGAAAATTATGAAACGCTATGGAGGTGTTTATTATTAAAGAAGAGAGATACTTCCCAAGCATTAAAACATAAAAATTTTAAATTTTAAAACATCACTATTATTTTGCAATCATGACCCAAATCATGCAAACCCATTTTGCACCTGGTACATTGTTTTGCAATTTTATGTGTTCTTTATCACTTTTTTACACTTAAATTATTTTCATTCACATATTTATTGTCTTTTTATTTACATGTATACTTGTACTTATGCTGTATTTATTTGTAGTTACTTTGTTTGTTGTATTTCTTTGTGCTATTGAACAAAGAAATCCCCCCCAAAAAGTTCCATGTAATCTACTCTACATTGTATTATTCATCAGCTTTGTCAATAGTATGTTCCATTATTCAAGATTTAAATTCAGATTTAAGGAAAGTACCAGGAATTTCAGAGGCGAACTTATCCTATATTTGCACTTACACTTGCAGCACCAAAAGTAGACATACTGCCTCCGGTTCAATGAACAGGAAAGGTCATCAGTCTGTTATTCAGACACCTGATTCTAAGGCTCTCACCCCCCAAAGCTCATCTTCTAGCCCAGAGCCTTGATTGTCAACTTCCTGAAGGGCTGGCTGTAATGCATTAAACTCCCCCTCCCTTAAAAGTTATGCAATGCTTTCAAAAAAAGTTGAAAAACTCAGACTTGTCTGCCAAAGGTGTGAAATAAAATAAGGCATAAATAAAGCAAACCAACTTAGTTTAATTGCTTGATTAATTCTAATTAGTGTAAAATTATGATTTTTATTTTTTTCCTGATGAGAACATAAATGGTTACAGAAATTGGATGGATGGATGTGTGGATAGGAACATAACATTCTAAACAAGAATATTTAAAAACAGAAATGATCAGAAGAAGTTGACCTCCATAAATGTTTGAACATCAATTCTTCAGAGACAGCATATACACAAAAAGAATTAAAAGCTTAAACACCTTGAACAGATTCTGCTCATCCTTGACAAAGGAACCAAATGACACATTAAAGAACCCGACAGTCACACTGGAAGAAACCTAAAAAGGACATGTGAACGCTGATGTCCATTACCCATAATGCCCCTTCTGCTCAGTGGTGCACTGTACATTTAATCTGGCGGACAACTTCTCCAGCTGTTCAGATGTTTTTCATACATGTGTACAAGGTCAAAGGATGTGACTCATCAAATGAGCCTTTACAAGCTTGCAGCACTACTCGCTCATTTCAAAATGTCACTAGTCAAGGTTATGCATTGCTGCGTCTAGGAGGAAAACACTATTTCTGATCATTTATGAGAGCCTATACATACCAAAGTCCGCATGGCACTTTTCCCACTTCTACCAAGCACATTGTGGGCAGAATATTTCCATCCACACTTGACTGTTTAACAGAAATAAAATCAATTTTTCATTGCAGCTACTCCTTGGTGGGAACCGGCACGACCTGAACAGATTTTATTTGGTTGTATGAAAAGGAACAAGTTGCCATGGAGAGGTGGATGGACATTTTTCTGAGAGATTCACATCCCAAGCAACCAGCTTGATTTTCAAATGCTTCCTAGAACAGCAACAAGCGGATCGACTAGGCGACCTCTATGACATTTCCCAAATGTTAAGTTATTTTTTTTCTGTATAAAAACCTTAACATGGATCATTTTTATTAAATGACACAGTTGAAAAATAGGAGTAATATTGGTCCCTTCAAACAACATACCGAAAATACGTAAGGGTTAATGCGTGAAAAGGTGTGCACTGTACATTTTTAAATACACAACTGCGGAGGTGAGTACCCGCCTGACAGTGTATATTGCACATCTTGGAGCACATTAAACCATATATATCACAGTTACGACACATTCAGCATACGTTTGAACCTAAGGAAAATATTCTCACGTTTAAGCAGAAAACATGTTCATTAGTAGAAGTATTTCCTTCCACCAAAGATTAAACATTTCCATTTAGCTTCCATTCATTTGAAATTGTGTTCTATGCCTGTAATTTTAGGTAAAGTTTTTTTTTTAAAGATTATAATAGCGCCTTGATTTACTACTGTGATTGACCTGGCTGGCACTACATGCGCAGGTAAAGAAAATTAAATCGCTGCCCTTCTGACCAATCAGATTTGAGAATTCAGTGCTGTGGTATAAAATGCACGGTATACGACTCAGTAAATAAGAGATGAATGACAGAAAAATGACCCACTGTCAAAAGGCTGTTTTGTTTTTCTTTTTTTGGAGGGGTGGTGTACATGGGTATATCATGAAGGAGAGCCCTGTGACCGGTACTGTCCCTTTTTCAGTCTAGTTATCCCTTATTCACAAGCAGGCATATTAAATTATTCTTTCTTGGCTCCAGTGAATCTCAGCAGACCACAAGGTCCACCTCAGTCCTTTAACACAATATTCCTTTGTCACGAAGTTCCAAGTTTAGTTTGTTTCTGTTGCTGAAATGGCTTTTATTTTTCTTTCCTTCTTCTGTCATATTTATCCAATCCCCAGCCAAATGAAGAATTGCCTTTGAGGTATTTACAGACCTCAAAGAGAAAAACCCAGTCTCTAATAAACCTGATTCAGTATGCCCAGTGCCCAAGTTATGCAGTAACGTTCACATTACCAAATTCTGAAAGTGTTTCTTTTTTTAAAAGAATACATTACTAATTGTTCATCTTTGTGCGCAAATATTCAAAACTTTCTTAATGCCAAAATCTCTTCCCAAAGGCCAGGTAGCAATTGCCGTATAATCAATTCTTTCAGTTTACAAGGTATAGGACTGCAGATGGCTACAGTATACAGAGCAATTAACAGTGCCCAATCCTGCTACCTCCAGCTGAGTAACACAATGGGGGGGGGGGGGGGGGGC
>JAODKF010000103.1:22476076-22494792 GCA_026779585.1 Mormyrus proboscirostris
ATGTTTACAAATTCATAAACTATAATTATACATGCATGGCAATGATATAGACATATAGACAATGATATAGTTTTTCTGAGAAAGGAAAAATTATGTCATCACTGGATGCATTACTACTGCTGGTATTCATTTTACATAGTAACTATGTAGTCCATTCCACAAACGTAATTTAACATCATGGTCCCAGGGGAGCCTCTCTTGTATTTTTACACTTTAGACAAGTGTTCCAAAAGTACCAATAATGTATCTTTAGATTTTCTTCTGTTCTCCTGATATTTATTTCAACAAAATTGACAGCATATGCTATCAGACAAGTTTGTTGTTTTTGGATTTGTAAGTGCATATACAAAAGGATGTTATAAATATAGTAACACCATAATGTTTGAGTTTTGGGGTACATTTACAGAGCCTGGATAGCTTTGCCGGGAAGTCTATTCATCTTAATTTTAATAAGTTGAAAAAATTATAAAAACATCTTAAAATATTACGGCGCATCAGACAAAGGCATTGAATAAAATGTCAAATTAAATAAATTTTCAAAATACTGGGCGAAACACTATGGCTTCATACAGACTAGCCTATGACAAAGACAGTGTACCATATGGTGATTTCAGTGCATTAAATAAAAACAAATTACCTACTACCTACTACTACCGCTGTCGACTCAAGTCTACCCCCTGCTGGAAATAAATGTTATTTTTTTTAAACGGATGGTGATTTACTCAAGCAATGCAAGTATTGATAAGAAGAAACGTAGCCAGTACGTCCGTCTGCACAGTACAGTAAAAATGTTTCCACTTAGTATCCAGCTCTGGTAAAAATTAAGAGACCACTATATTTTTTAAATATTATTTTAAAATCCTGGTTTAATCGTACGTGGTTCTTCTAGCAGAAGGCTACACTGAGCAGCAGGTTGCTTCCAGGTTCAAAATTTCTAAGACAGCAGTACAGAAGAATAAGCTGAAGCAGGAGACACTGGGAAGGACCAGAAACCAGCCAGGTAAAGGTCAGAAGCAACTTTATGGCAGAGATGACCATCAACTTATCCAACAGTACCTCATGAATTGGAGGATGACCTCAAGTGACCTGGTGTGGTGCGAAGTGCACAGCTAGGACAGTTCATAACAATCTCCTAGAAGCAGGACTGAAGACCCATAAAGCAAGGAAGAAGCCCTTCTTAACGAGAAGCAGGGTAGAACCAGACTGCAGTTAGCAAAAATGTATATTTTTATCAGACGCATACCCATAAATTGAGACATGAGTGGAACTGAAAATTTTGCTGTGGTCTCTTAATGTTTTCCAGAGCAGTATATGGTACGTCCTGCAACAATGACCAGTGGCCTGTACTACAAAGTGTGGTTACTGGCTTATAGGGTAACTTGTCGGATTTAAGGTATCACAGTTTAAATGGACTTCATATTCCTTCACTTACATTTTGCCGACAAGTTACCCCAATAAGCCAGTAACCCCGCTTCATAGTACAGCCCCCAGATTAGGCAATTCGATAATGAATTGATTGATATGTATTACTTAAAATCTCCATCCATCTAACCACTTATCTTGAACCTGGATCTCAAGACAGGTAGCACAGGGCACAAGGATGGGATACACCCTGGATGGGATACCAGCCCATCTCAAAGCACACACAAGTCAACTATATACAGCATATGCTTCTGTGCAAGCCAAAAATGAGGAAAGGGGTGCAACTTCGATTTCTATAGGGTATGAGATGCACTAAAACTGATGAATTGGTGCCAAATCTTCAACAAAACTGAAAGCAATTTGATTGAAACCATATTAAAGTCCATCCTATGTTGCGTGACATATTTATCATTTTGCACCAAATGGTCGGCAACAGTGTGCTGGAGGGAGTTTGCAACTGCAGAAAAACACATAAAGGAAATGGAAAGTATCAGCCTGGGCTTGCAGAAATGCAAAGCTGGAAATAAAACCATGTGACCTTTAAAGGGACTGAAATCCATCCTGCCATGACAGAGAAGGAAAAACAGGAAAAAAATACTTTCTTACCATCCTTAGTTGTCAAACTAGCAAGTCTAAACGAAGCTAAAGAAGACATAATCAAAATAAATCATAACAAAATCATTCCGCTCAAGAGCATTGGACAATTACAATGTATCTTGTCTTTGAGAAGATCATCACGGAGGGTAAAGAATTCGAATCTGTAGATATGTTTTAGCCATGCATGATACACTCTGGCAGGGGCACTGTGAAAAGATCCAAAAATGTATGAATCTTAAATGCCCCACATCTGTGACAGAGGGAGAAAAAGACTTTCACAGGAGCTTCTCCTTGGAATGTAACGTATCAGAACATCAACAGAAACTCGTCTTGTCCAACATCATAGCCATTAAATCTCCCATGAATGGTTATGTCAATGCATACTTACTGATATTTTTTTGTAGAAAACTCTGCATGACCTTCAAACTGGACAGGACACAGTGGGCCACCTCACCAAGGATAACAGCATGCATGCAGAGTCATGAGGTAATTTTGGAAAACGTTGCACTAAAGTCTTAAAGCCTTTCATTCCAGGGCCAGCCTCAGCCAACTGTGATTTTTTTTTTAGCTGGAAAACGGATGGGAACAAGAGGTGGAAAAAGTAAGTTGCACGGCTAGAGTTAAAAATGACAATTCATAACCTTAAAAAGAAGGAAAAGGCTAAAATTGGACTGGAAATAGTAGTAAAAAAGTAGGCACATGTTAAAACTGTAAAAGAAAAAAAAAAAACTCTAAAAACGCTCTACAGTTTAACATGTAAATTCAGTGTTAGTGAAGCACTCGTCACAAATCCTTCACAGTCTATCTGGTCACTCAGAAGAATAAAATAGAGGATGCAACATGCATCATTAATGAAAAGGGAAGGCAGGAAGCCATCACAGACACACAGACATGAGCATTTATTTACATGCATTTACTCTGACATTATCAGTGCTCTTTATCATGGGCTTTTTTAAACCAAACCAGGGACCCCAAAATGAAAGCGGAGCAGAACCTGGGACCAGTAATGTGTGATAATAAAAGTACACCGGAACACCAATCAGCGGAAGCACACTGAGCAAACACAGCCACAAATGCATGCAGTCACAGGAAGAATGAATGGATCTTCTGTTATGTGCAGGCAGAGTTACTGGGGAGCGAGCTGGGCGCAGAACAAAAGATTCATGTGGAGATCATGAAGGCCCTGCGCCTTACTGTGCTGGCCTTCCAAGAAGAGAAGGGGCACAATTACATCCGACACATGCTTGTGGAGAAGCAGCAGGGCAAACTACGGCCATATAAGAGCTAAATAGCTAAAGCAAGCACCGTGTGACGTCTTCTACACCTCCCATCATATAGAGAATGCAATTTATAGAAAAAAGAAAACAACTGTATGGCCAGACCTATGCATTTTCTAGTGATTTTCATAATTAAACAAGGCAGGTATATACAGATTTACAAATAATGATAACTGTGTCATGCTGATCAGCAGTGTCCCGGTTTCTCAATGGTTTTAGGAAAAGCAAACAAATGCAAGTTTGCCGAAGCACAGGAAGATGATAAATTAGCTGGAAGATGCTGAGGTGCTGAAACTGCTCCTGGGGGAAAAGACACTCTTCTGTGAAGACAATTTATGCGTCCACTTCCTCTTCCAAAACAGCCTCAGAGGAGCAAGCCTCTCTCTGTGAAGCCAGTGTGTGTTCAGCTGTTTATTCTCTTTCTTTTGAATTTAAACCATGTACCAGATTTATATATATCTGTGTGTGTGTGTCTAAACGAAAGTTTTACGATTCATAGTCATTAGGCTGCATTCTTGCCCAGGCAATGCCTTCAGTACATTCTCCTCAACCAACACACTGAAAGCAGAAGTGCTATGGGCTTTGCCTACATATCCTTCACAACTCATTCAAGGCTGGTTTTGAAGTGTGGATGGTGGAGAAAGTGCTCAAAGCACTGCATTTTCTTTTCCATTCTGCACCAGGCAGAAGAGAGGACTTCACAGCTGCAACATCATCCTTAAGATTCCCTCTGCCTTTCTGTGGCCATCGGTGGCTTGAAAATTTGCCAGCTGTCAAACAAACATTGGAAGTCTGGCCCTCTGTTGTGAAATATGTGGACCTGGTGAAGTCAAATTAGGTGAAAAACCCAGGGACATCTTCTTGCATTTGTGAAGCCCGAATGGATCCCCTTCTTCTGGCCAAACTACATTTTTTCATGGCCCTATCACTAGCATTTCAACCATTTCTGGCAAAATACCAGAGAGGTGTTCCCATGATGCCCTTCCTTTGGAAGGACCTGGCAGATTTGATCTGGGTAAATATTCACCACCACAGGAACAACAGCAAACACGCACATGTGAATTTAACTCTAATTTTATTTTCAGACTCTCCTTCAATGCTTCATCATTCATTACATTACCTAAGATACTGTTAAAGAGTCAAAAGACAGACCAAAAGCTATTGTATTTGTTATCACACACAAGTCGCACCTTGGCACCTGAAAAAAAAAATCTTTGTAGACCTGTGTTATCTTTGAAACTGTTTTAGGTATGGCTATTTAGGTCTAGGATAGAGTTTGATATTGGTTAGCACACAACGTATTAATTTAGATGCAAAGGTGTGTTAACTGGAGGTTATGAATAAGCACAAATTAAATATTAGGTGGTACACGTCCCCCCGGTTCCTACGACCCAGGGGATACTTCATGACTAAGATGGGTTTCGCCGTTGATGTCCTGAAAAACTTTATTAGGTGCCTAATGTAGTGGGGGGTTATAAGCTCCGTTGAGAAGCTTAAGTGTGAAACTGGTCAGAATTTTTGACCGAACCGTTAAAGAATCGTTGCATTTCAATTAATGACTTCAGTGCGGTTTTTGAACTAAGTATAAGACAAATCAGTAGTTTTCATTTTTAAAAAGTGACATTTCTCATAAGTGGAACAATAGGTGTAACATGAAGCATTCCCGGACATATTTCCAGTCAAATATATAAATGATGAATCCATTCTGGAGCAATTGAAATTACTGTATGCCCTACTAGATACCGGGAGGTACATATTATATATAATTTCAATATCGGAGCGATGCGATTCAACCCTGTTCTTTGCATAAAAATGAAAAGGCTCCTGTTAAACGTTGTTTTCATCACTAGCACAGATCATACCCCGTATTTGTGAAAGGGGCTCCCCTCTGAACGCTGCACGCACTGGGCTCCCCGCACGCGAAGGGACGCCCGGCCACCGGTTCGCGCAGGGGTAAGCGCCTCGTACGCCTGCGTGGACCGAGGCGCGCGGCCATCTGACGCCAGCTCGGGGAGGGCGAAGCGCGCTGTGCGCTTGCGCGGACCGAGGCGCGTTCCCCGCCGCGGCACCAATGCTCCTTACCATTTCCTGGATCTTCTGACAGTCCTTCTACGGGGTGAATTCGTGTCGACTGCCCAGAGTCCACGAATTCAGTTCCGATTTAATCAACTGAAACGTACTCGATTCGATAAGGGAAACCCACCCACACCACACGAAGACTACAGCTGAGCACAGGTAAATATGGGGAGTGTCTAGGGCCTACCGGAGACCGGCTTACTCCACCTTTGTCGTGCGGTTTATCGTCAGCAGGGAGCGGGCTTCTCCTCCCGGGGAAATGGCGCGGTTTAGAAAATGATGGGAGTGCGTCGGCCGGGGAATGACATGTGTTTTATATGGATCCTGCGCTGTTATTTATAGTTTAGCCCTGGCGTTGCTCCTGGAGGCTTTCCGGCTGCTCTGGGCTATTGTGTTTAACCTAGTTTGCTAACTTGCCTGCGCGTCTCTGACCCGGGTAACTCTGCTCGAATGGTAAAGTTAGCTGATCGCGTAGCTACATAGCTAACTTTCCTTAATCCTACTCTCGGTATGGTTTGGCTTAACTGCCAGCCGATAACGTGTAACTTTATTCGCAAAACTGAACAATGAAACTCATTTTTAACTTTATTTTTGACGCGCTGAATAGCCGGCCATATAAAGTACATCATAATCATTCGGTGAAATATAAGAGTTGAGCTGGCTTTTTTTAAAAAAAAAATAAATAAATAAATGTTTCAGTAGTTATTCTGAAGGATAAACCCAGCCGATGTTAAATATACAGCGGTTAAATGGACCAGTGATCTGCGTTTGCTGTGGTGCAGAGGTGTAAAAAAATCCTTTAGTGTAAAGGCTGTTTTGTTTCTCCCACCGTCTTCACCAGTCCTGCTGAAATACAGAATGTCTCTGCACCAATTTCTCCTGGAGCCCATCACTTGTCACGCGTGGAATCGGGACAGAAGTCGTAAGTAGCCCCACGTGACTCCTCCCTTTTGGTGCTCCACCTGACTTTAGTTGGTAACCTCCCACTGGTTTTTATAATTTTCTGTGACAGAAATTGCAATCAGCCCGAATAATCATGAAGTCCATATTTACAAAAAGAGTGGAAATCAGTGGATGAAGACCCATGAATTGAAGGAACACAACGGCCACATCACAGGTATGGCGTGTTTCGAGTGGCGTCCTTGAAAGCACTGGGTTCTGTGTTTTAACAGTTCTTAAGTGTGACTATTACACACTGTGCTTATCTGTTTTATTTTAATTAAATCAAAGTTGGTTTTAGTTGCACTTAGGTTAGGTTAAAGAATTTTACGGGGAGTATTTCTGGTGTTTTTTAGTAAGTTGTGCTGAATTTTGTGCAGGCATTGACTGGGCACCTAAGAGTGACCGCATTGTGACCTGCGGCGCAGACCGTAATGCCTATGTGTGGAGCCAGAAGGACGGTGTATGGAAACCTACATTGGTGATTTTACGGATCAACCGCGCCGCCACCTTTGTGAAGTGGTCTCCCCTGGAGAACAAGTTTGCTGTTGGCAGCGGGGCTCGGTTAATTTCTGTATGTTATTTTGAGTCTGAAAATGACTGGTAAGCCTCTTTAATTAAACACAAACCATTGTCAAAGCTTATTTTCCTAAAGTATTTGTGCCATGAAGCCATGTTTGTGTGTGTCGCTATATTTTATTAGGTGGGTCAGCAAACACATCAAGAAACCAATTCGTTCAACTGTCCTAAGTTTGGACTGGCATCCAAACAATGTCCTCCTGGCAGCCGGGTCATGTGACTTCAAATGCAGGTGAGGACAACTTGCCGTATGAGTCTTAAGTTTTAGTATTGAATTCATATTTCCCTATATGATGGATGTAGAAGGTACTGATTTTTGTGACCTTGCAAAATAATGTAAAACTCAAATATCATGAAGTAATGGGTTTGTATTTACTCTTGTGTAGATTTATTAAAAATTTACAAATACCTTGGAAAATTATAAGCTTTTTATTTATGCTCTGCATGGCTTCTGAAAGGCTGTTATCACTGTGGTTTAGATGGCATAATTGGGGTTATTTCATGTCACCACAAAGATGCATTCAGAGCTTGTTTCTAAGGTAACACAACTGTAACATTCTTGCAAGTTGGACCAGGCTTGTCTTATAGAAGTGACTGATTTCCAGGTAATAAACCTATGTGCAGTTCTTTCAGATGCATGGTTGCCTGGCATATGTTTAGCATCGGACAAAGGCCTTTTTCAAGAAGTATGAAAATTATAACATGCAGTTCTAAGTGAGTTTCGAAGAAGTGGGAGGCCTCATTCATTTACTACAGCTGATGATGCCGGTAAATGTCAAATTAAGTACAAGTAGGCAGACAAAATATCTGCTCCTGCAGATGAATTTCAGAAACATAGGATGGCAGACAAAGGTTTAATATTCATAAAGGAAAGGACAAAATCAAATGGACCGTTCGTAACTTGAAATGTTCGTAAGTCGTTATTGAACATCATTTTAAGGGTAAAAATACAAAGGACTAGGATGCTGGGAGTACGCACGCTACGCTGCTGCGCAACGGGAGTAGCAGGCAGAAGTCGCACTAGGCGGAACTGGTGTGCAGGGAAACAAAATTGTTGTTGCAGACAGGAAACGGGAACCTTAGGATCACAATTTGGACTTACAGTCCTCTTCATTCGTATGTCTGAAAGCTCGTAAGTTGAAAGTTCGTGAGTAGAGGAGCGTCTGTATATGGAATAATTTTAATTTTTAACTTTTTGATTCTTAACAAAACAGTTAAGTTACAGCACTTTACCGATTTATATATAACACATTTCAAAGAAAAGTATGAAACTTGTAAAGATGATTTTCCGTCTGCGAAAGTCGATGCACTTTTTCTAAAACGATTTCTATCCCCGGATTCAGTCTCATTATATGTACCTTCTTTCAACAGGGTGTTTTCTGCCTACATCAAAGAAGTGGACGAGAAGCCAGGAGCCACTCCATGGGGCTCCAAGATGCCGTTTGGACAGGTCATGGCCGAGTTTGGGGGTGCGGGCAGCGGAGGATGGGTCCACAGCGTCTGCTTCTCTGCGAGCGGGAACAGGCTAGCTTGGGTCAGCCACGACAGCACAGTCAATTTTGTTGACGCTACTAAAGGAAACGCGTAAGTATTATAAAAGCGTTTAGCCCTGCGTTTGTTGCATGTCGGATATTTTCCTGCCATTAACGATATGCTGCCAAACAGTCACATTGGAGTTAATCCACGGGTTGCAGGATAGTCAGAAAAACACATTATGGTTGTTTTTGTCCCGCTAGCTGATTATTAAATTGGTGAAAGACCGTCTGTTTTATGCTCAGAGCTTCCCTTCAGAGGTGTTGTCTGTGTGCGCTGTTCTGTTATGAGCCTGAAAAGATGGCCTCTGTCACCGCAGGCCTTCCCAGATAAAGACGGAATTCCTCCCGTTCCTGAGTGTCATGTTTGTCTCAGAGAGCAGCATTGTGGCAGCTGTAAGTAAATGTTTTCCTGACGCTGTCATTTTCCCGGAATCGTTCTGCTGACGTAATGTCTTTGCTTGCAAACCTGAAAGTGTTATCGGCCATTTCTTGACATCCATTCTAAATAATATTTAATATGTCTAGCATTTTATGTTTTGTGATACGTTTGTGTTTAAGCCGAATGAAAGCTGACCCAAACACACATACAAAAATGCACATCGTCACAAACATATTCTCTTCAGCACCTCTTCACTTTCTTTCAGGGTTATGCTGAAGGTGTTGTACTTTGGTTCTTTATTGCAAATTTCATTTGACCTTTATATACCTGTTCATTTGTAGATTTATGTATTCATTTGCATGTATATAAATGCATATAAAGTTACATACTATGCCATGTTCATTCAGATTCATTCTGTAACAACTGTTACATTATCTGAAAGCGTTGGGGTGGTAATGTGTAAACCCAGGCTGACGCCTCCACCCCACTAAATCTTTGTTACTCACCTGACTGAAAGAGACTAATTGACTGGCACTATTTGCTGGTTATTGCTTTTGCTATAATATCTTATCTGCTCCTTATGATTTGCCATGTCTAAATTGAGCCTTGTCTTAATTTGTCTTGTAAATGTTGCATGGTGTGAATTGCCTGTTTAGTTGCCTTCGCTTTACTTACGGTTGAAGAAACGACTCAGGTTTTTATCTCCTTGTTAAACTTGTTACATGCTGTAGGATCAGTTTGACTGTAAATCAGTTTTGGCACAGAATTGAATGTGTGAAAAGCACGTGTGGTCTCCTGTCTTAAGCGTGTTGTCGCTTTCTGATAAGATGTTTGTTTCAAAAGTTAGATTTTTTTTAGAACATTAAAGAAGTTTTTTTTTTTTTTTGTCATCATGAAGTAGGTGCCTTGACTGTTCTGGTAATGATTGAGAGGTTCTGTGCCAAAGACAGTCGTACCCTTTTCTTCCACCAGGGACACGACTGCTGTCCGATGATGTTCGGCAGCGATGACCACGGCGGCCTGACCTTCATCTCAAAGTTAGACATTCCAAAGCAGAGCATTCAGCGCAATATCTCCGCCATGGAGAGATTCCGCAACATGGACAAGAGAGCCACCACTGAGGACCGGAACACTATCCTGGAGACCCTGCACCAGAACAGCATCACGTAAGGGTCCCACAGCCTCTTCTATCCCCCCCCCATCCTGTTCTGAATGTGCACTGCTAGGTAGAACTGTGTATTTTAGGCTCCGATGCCTATGTTCCATATTTTGGGCACTTTCTTAGCTTCCAGCTAATGTAAAATAAAGGCTGCTTAATAATTATGCTGCATACGGTTCCATTTTTACTGTCCAAAGACGATGCATATCCATTTGTGACCTAAATGGATTTTTACGAAGTAGAACGCTTAAATATTTGTGCCTCTCGCCTAATCCCACCTGGGCCGTTTTTCTATCGACAATAAATTCAAAATAATTGTTTTTCTTTCCTCATCTTTGCAGCCAAGTGTCTATATTTGAAGGAGACAAAAGAGATTGTCGTAAATTCTGCACTACAGGTATCGACGGGGCAATGACCATATGGGATTTCAAAGTAAATATCCTCTCCGCAGTCCGAAAAGATGTTTCACTTTCTTTGAAATTTGCAAAATGTGGTGTGGAATTTTGTTGTGTTTAACTTTCTGGCTCCGTGCTTATTCCTTCCTAGACTCTAGAGTCCTCCATCCAAGGACTGCGGATCATGTAAGAAGAAGAAAAAAATCATCAGATGATTAGCACAAATGAAAGACCAACAGGAGGTTTTCTGACAATTTTTGCAGGTGGCAACTGAAAGGAAGCACTGAGAGATGAACTGACATTGCTGTTTATTTATAAAGAGGAAAACAACCGTCAAATGACATTGGAGTGTTTTTTTTCCCCTGTTTCCTTTGGTTTGTTTTTTTAACTTTAGCTGTGATCTTCTTGATTCTATACCAAAGCTGGTACCCCAGTGGTGTGGTAATGGGTGAAGGGCCCTCATCTCCTCAGGAGGAATTGTAGAACAGTAATGTAAGGGTGAAATTAATATGTAAATGGTCTGCTAGAAATAAAAGAGGACACTACAACCCCGCCTGTAACGTCTCCGTCTTATTATATTTTGTTTTACAATTTGAATGCCTGTCCTTTTTATATGAACTTGGTGCACCATCTGTGATATGCATACAATACTACCAACCACCAGTTAAAACCATATAACCCCAACAGAGAAGGATGGTTAGAGTAGTGAGTTATTCTAAGGGTGGCAGTATTGTTGAAAGGGTGGCAGAATTGTCTCCCAGGAGTCGTGTCCTGCAGGCCTCTGTCCGCTCACCAGGGGTCAGCATTTGTGACGCCACCATCAGAAAGAGATCCCACAGAAGGATTTTTAAGGCTGAATCCACTGCTCCAATGTATAAGAATGAGCAGCACTAATTTTCTGGAAACATCTTCCGCGGACCTTCATGATCTTCTGTAATGAGGACAAATTTGGATGATGACGATGTCATGATGTTCAGTGGAAAAACCCCATTTGACAGTAAGAATCTCGTACAAATGACTTCGATTTAATTTAGTATTGAGAGAATCATAAATTATGCTCTTCACCAGAGGATTTTGCTTGACACTATCAGGCCACCCCAGAGACCTAGAGTTAGATATTGAAGAACAACTGGAAAATGAAGATAATGATTTTGAAAGTACCAACAAGTTCACATCAGAAGACTGAACGTTTGGGCTAGGCCTGTTAAAAACTAGGTGTAAATCCCACTATAATGTTGGACCTATCACAGACCAAAGCAATTACTTTTTCCACACCAGAACATGTGTTACTATTAATATAAGTTTTTTTATATGATTATTTAATCATTCAATAGAGGACTATCTGATATTTTGTGCCAAAAAACATAAGATTTGTCTTAGTTTGAGTCTGCAGCCCTCAGTTTATCAAATTACATAAACGCTTCTTTTGGAACAGAAAAAGATTCAAAAGAAATGACTCATGACGCTAATTGTGGTTTCAGCTCCAATGATAATTAATATGGAAAAATCTGAAAATTATCTAGATGTGGCATTTGGTTTTTTTCCCCCTGCGGACAACCATCAAAAATAACTGGTATGATATTGTGTTGCAGCTCTGTTCTTGGGAATGCAAACACCACTGCCCACTGCACATATTGATCTTAAGCTCATTTTAACTACTGAGCTCAGACGTATGACTGCACGAGAGAGATGCAAAACCCAGCACAAAAATAAACAGTGAAATTTCTAAATTCTTCAGGGGAAAAAAAAAGTCTCTGGGTTGCGAAATTTCTTTGAAATTGTTCCAAAAAAGTTTCCGGGCATCTCAGTCGATCAGGATTCAGATGAAAGGCTATCTAAACCATATGGATGGAGGCCTTACATTTCCTCTGCACCCTCAAATAGGAATAAGTGAGGAGTTAAACTTTGTTGGTCCTATTAATCAGCTGTGAGCTGCCTGCACAAGGAAGTAGTTACAAGTCCCAGGCAGGAAAGGGGAAGTAGAGCGGATCAGAGAGAAATAAGTTTTCTTTAGTTGGTTCAGAGCGTTGTCAGAGTTTGTGTTGACTGCACAGAGTCCATGAACTGAGGCTTCGGTTTCAAACCCCATCTATCTTCTCTATTTTACTGGGTAAGTGAAACGCTTCTTTAACAAATGCTTATAGACTGAAAGTATTTAAATGCTTAACCCTAAGTGTGGCAAATGGCTAAACAAGTTTGCACCTCAAAGATCTTGGCTGAGATTATTGCTCTGCATTATGCATCACGGACGCGCTTATTTCAGCAACGTTCTGTAAAGTGGTGATGTCAGTTTGACGTTTAACAAAGCGGTTGGTGCAAATTGCGCATTAATTTATAATAACATCGTTGCTCAAGTCAAAATATTAGCCTGCCATTGACAAGTGACAGAGACGAAATACAGATGAAAATTATCTGAAATCTCTTAACTCTCAGACAATATTTTGCATTGCGTCATTTCTCTATTTTAAAGTGTAGCATTATGGACCAGAATGGCTGGGCACATAGCTCTACTAAGTGAATAAAATGTAAAATATTACATTCCATATATAGATATTACATTATGATGTTCAGTTTGATACATCTCTCGTGCTTGACTTTGCAAGGCAGTAATAAAGGAAAAATGTTTTATTGTCGCCTAATGGAATTTACCTGGCTTGATATCTCTTCCAAGACATTACAGTAGAAGCTCCAGGCAGCATGGCGTACCATAGTTTTCTGCTGGAGCCCATCATTTGTCATGCCTGGAACAAGGACAGAAGCCGTGAGTGTGCACACACACACGCACACCTCTCCATTACTATTTGACTCTAGGGTCTAAGTGTCTGCATGCACATGTTCACTAGCTGATATATGTTGGCTGAGGGGTTTATCATGGATTTGCAAGTGCAAATAGATAATATCAGCCTGTTTGCGGTACTGCTTAAGCGTCTGTTATATAACACCATTTTGTACATTATTATTTAATGTTATTGCATGTTTAAGCTGGTCAAAATGTGGCACCTGTGTGCATTTCATCTTAATAATAAGCAGTTATTATTCTTTTTTTCTAGAGCAAATTTTCTTATAACTACTGTATTGTTCATTCATGGAAACTTGCAATATAAGTAGAATCAACCAGACAGGCAAGGCATAAGGTAGACTGACAGCTAAGAGCTACAATATTCAGCAAATGCAAAAAGAAGTTGAGTTCATGGCCCTGTAATTTAAGGAGTCTAATTTGAAAAGTTTCCTGTTTCAAATTGTGGCACACACAGCTCAGTGGAAGTTATTCTCAGTGAGCTCAGTGGAAGGACCCTCAATATTCTAAAAACGGTATTACTTAGTTCCTCTTTAATGTGCACTGCAATTAAGAGGAACAAGGCCCACAAAGAGGAACTTTTAAATGTATTCTGCTGTTTTCCTTGTTCATACCTACAACGACAGAAACAGCAGTGACAAATTGTACTCAGACTTCCTGTTTTACCATGAATGGTGTTTTCAGGCTGATTGGATGTACCAGCGTGGGTGGGGGAAGGCAGCAGATGCGAACACCTCACGCTTGAGCCATAGTGGTGCTGTTCATTCCCAGCATATGGAGAGAATCCACAGCAAATGCTACGCTTATATAAAGACTGCTATGATATGTTAAAATATGAGTCCTTAAATAGGGATAAACAGGATTTAAGGGAAATAATGCAGATTTAGAAGGAGGTAAGGGACATGTGCTGATTACAGTGCATTGCCACACCCACCACAAGACCAACCAGCTCAGGGACGTCTCAGCACCACACTAGTCCAAATGGAGCAGTGTGAGATTTTTCCAGTGGCTGGAGTGCCAATCCTGCCACCGACCCCCAAATTTTCCCTGTAAGTTGGACGACATACTTGCAGGACTGGATGTAGGTTAACAGCATACCCAGGACAGAGCAATTGCAGGTTAAGTGCCTCGCTCAAGGGCCCAATGGAGTAGGATCACTCCTGGCATTCACAGGATTCAAACTGGCAACCTTCCGATTGCTGGCATAGTTTCCTAGCCTCAGAGCCACTGCTCCGCCCACACTAAATGCTAAAGCTAATGCTAAAATTAGAGCTATGAATCGATTAAAAACATTAACTAATTGCACAGTGTTCTGTGGTTAATCTCACCCAATATTAAAATTATAATAATAAATCTTTATACATAAAATCCCTTATTAATGTAGAATTAACACAAAACGTAGTACATGGGTCATTGTCACGGTCATTACTGTAACATATTAATTTTCTCAAATTTTTCCTCAAATCCAGAGCAAGAGTTACCGACATGAGAAAAAAAACGTCAAAACTAATAGAAAAGGCGAAAACATTACACATCTTTTTATTTACGTTGATTGTCTATTGTGGTTCACAAACTGTCAATAACTGACAAACATTTTATGTAGGCCTAGCTTTTGTGCTACTGATTTTTGGCTACCTATTTGTGGAAAATTATTAAAAATCAAATTACATATTTTTTAAATACCTAAAAAGTTTAAGATAATGCCAATTGCTCTACACAAAAAACGAACATTGTATTTCACCATAACATTTTTTTCAAAAAATCAAGTTTGTGAGAATGTCGTATGTTTTTATATTTGTTTAATGGTCTATGTTAGGATCAGTCCCTGTCCTGTCCCAGTCTCTCCTTCGTTTCTCAGTTTCCTATTCCCTGTTGACCTACATGTGTTGCTGGTCTATTCTAGTATGTCTTGGTATTCTCCCAATGTCTAGCGTAATGTTGTAGTTCTCTGTCTAGCCAGCAGGTGTCACTGGTCATCCCGTTTTGCTTCTTGTGTTCCCTTAGGTTTATCCCCAGTCACAGTCCCCATAGTTCTCCCTGCCCCCTGGGCTGCTGCATAGCTAAAAGTACTGAATGTGCTGCTGGTAACAATTTACTTATGTATATAAACCCCTGTCTATGCTCTTTTCCCTTGTTGGCTATTGAATCTGTGTGCTGTTAGATGGTCTCTGTTGAAAACCCCGTTCCAAATCTGTATATGTGACCTGTATTTCCTTGTGTTTAGTTTGAGTCTTAGTTAGTTTACAAATCACTTGCCTGACTTGGTTTTTACCCATCATGATCTCTTTTGGTTTCGAAGTATTGTGACTTTAGTTATAATTATCTTCCCTGAACTTTAAAGCTGCATTATTAATGCCCAGATGTGATAGTTTGAATGAAATTTGAGATGAACAAAAATACTATTTGCTAGCAAGTACAAGCTGTATTTCAATGCTTTCAAAAGGGCTCAATGAAGAGATGGCAAAAAGAAAAGAGGGCATTGTATTATAAGAGCGAATGATAAATGATTATTTTTTTAATCATAGTCCTTGGCAATTAATTTCATATGCCAAATGTACATATAATCACATGTACTAAACAGGTGGTTTAAAACACTATTGAATCCAATGTGATTGATCTAAAATCTAAAACCTAATTGGCAAATAGCTCTAAAAACAGAAGCAATGTGTTAACGCAATAACTTTCCCGGCCCTAGTTAAAAAAAAATTGTTTCAGACATCCCTGTGTAGAGCTTGCTTGTCTGATAGAAGTGCTTTGTGTTTAAAAGAGACAGTCACTTTTTCATTTGCAGTGTGAGGATCAAGGTCATCCTTTCTTGTTTCTATTTAAGTACTTGGACTGCTGTTAGTCTTAAGTTCAAAACTGGGTTTCTAGGTTATACTCTGTGACTTTCAATACTGTTTGTACAGTCTGTGATTAAAAAATCAAATATTATCAGCCACTTTGGATTTTCTCATGAGAAATGTCTTGCCATTATTAGTTAATGTTTATAATACAATTTAGTCAGAAAGTCCATACAGTGGTTTACATTCAGGGATGTGTTTGTTCCTTTAAGAGATCGCTTTGTGCCCGAACAATCATGATGTCCACATTTACAAGAAGGACGGAGCCAAGTGGACAAAGGTTCATGAGCTAAAGGAACATAATGGCCAGGTGACGGGTAAGGAGTAATCGTAGCCTTCTGAGGATACTGTCATGGTCCTCCAGAAGAAGATTTAGAAAGGACTTTCCTCATGTCCACGGCAGGTATCGACTGGGCCCCAGAAAGTAACCGCATCGTTACTTGTGGCACTGACCGCAATGCTTACGTATGGACCCTGAAAGGATCCCAGTGGAAACCTACGCTGGTCATACTAAGGATAAACCGCGCAGCTCGCTGTGTTAAATGGTCCCCCAAAGAGAACAAGTTTGCCGTGGGAAGCGGATCCCGCCTCATCTCGATTTGCTACTTCGAGCAAGAAAATGACTGGTGAGCTTTCGTAATTCTGCAGCCATAATCAGCCATTTTGTGTTGAGATCCTTTTTTATTCGGTTTCCTATCTTTTCAGTTCTTCATCTGATGGACATGCAAATTATTGTAACACTTTTAACATACTTTTTTAATATATGAAGGAACTAACTGGTAGCACTCTTGTCATTACAAGAAATTAACTACCATTTAGTGTAACAGAAAAACAAAAAACTAGCTATAATGTTAATGTAAGCGACACTCTTAAGCAATGATTTAAAAACAGGTACAGTAATTCATTAAACCCGATTTGATTCTAGGTAAAAACTATTACAGACAAGTCTCAAGTAAATGTTGGTTCACTGCATGAAATGTTGGTTTCCTTTTGTGGCATTTAGGTGGGTTTGCAAGCACATCAAAAAACCGATTCGCTCCACAGTCCTTAGTTTGGATTGGCATCCCAACAATGTACTGCTGGCAGCTGGATCTTCTGACTTCAAATGCAGGTAAATGCATGTCACCCTAGATGCATGGTTGAATATTGTCCTGAGAGAGTCTGCTGCATGTTCTTGTCATGCACTGAAAAAAACCCATTCACTTCCTTCTAGAATTTTCTCTGCCTACATCAAAGAGGTTGAGGAGAAGCCTGGCCCTACGCCCTGGGGTTCTAAGATGCCCTTTGGAGAGCTGCTGTTCGAGTCGAGCGGCACCACTGGCTGGGTCCACAGCGTTTCCTTCTCTGGCAGTGGGAATCGTGTGGCTTGGACAGCTCATGATAGCACGATAGCCGTGGCCGATGGCGAGAAGACCGCTACGTAAGTATCCAGTGAAACCGAACATGTGAATTTTGCCTCCAGTTATAAAGCAAAGGGCCGGTGTGTATGCGGGTTTTTGCTGCAACTCTGTATTAGGTCACTAATTAGAGGACTGATTGGCTGAAGAGTCCCCACACCTGGGTTTGGCCAGCTGACCTACAGGTTATCCCAAAAACCTGCGTACACACCGGCCCTTTGTGGATACGATTGCCCACCCCTGCTTTAAAGGGTACGTACAGCCTGGCGTCTGCTGGTTTAGAAGCTCAGCCAAAATGCATGGGTCCTCAGTCTTGATATTAGCAGCCTGGTTGTCTATACAGGCTTCTACTGCACCTATGGAATTAAGTAATGAATTGAGCTAATTGCCTCTTTCATTGAACTATGACATGCTGCTCCCCCAGTACAGATATTGTTAGTAGCCTCAAAAGTGTTGGAAAAGATGCACAAGACCAGCTTATTAGGACAAAGACGGGGGAGTCCAGCTCTGTATGCTGACGAAAAAGCATGACCCTGGAAAACCTCAGGTGTTTGGGGGCTGGCTGCCTTTATAACGGACATCTTTCTGTTTCTGCTCGGCTAGTATCAGCAGCTTCAGCTCAGATTCCCTGCCTCTCCTGTGTGTGACATTCATCACTGAGAACAGCATGGTGGCAGCGGTGAGTACCGCTCTCCCTGCCTCTGTGTCTCTCCGCTCTGCCGCCCTGGGCTGAAACGCTCGCCGACCGCACCTTCTGACGTCTTTCAGGGCCACGACTGCTACCCGGCGCTCTTTGTCTACGACGCGGGCAAAGGCTCGATCGTTTTCGGCGGGAAGCTGGACGTGCCCAAGCAGAGTGCCCAGCGAGGGGTGAGTGCCAGAGAACGCTTCCAGAACATGGACAAGAAGGCCACGTCGGAGCGGGAGGAGGCCACGCTGGACTCTCTGCATAAGAACAGCATCAGGCAAGGCCAACCCAACGCTTCTTTTCTTAGCTTATGTCTGGACGCTCAGGCGTTTTACTGCCCTGAAAGGCTTCTGCAGTCCATCACAGCTGTAACCTGAGAACTCAACAGGATGCTGGAATTTCCACTCATATGAGAAACATAAAATACTTGCAGCATCAGTGAAGAGTTTCTTATTTAGGCACATGTTAAACATCTGTAATTCATTCACATCCATCCATAATATAAGCCATATCAGCTGAGCATAACCATATCAATGACCCAAAATGTGAAAAATGTAATTAAATGGCTATAATACATTTGCTCTAGCTGTTTGTGCCGGTTTACACATTACATGAAAAAGTTCTTGCATAGAC
>JAODKF010000103.1:22500225-22515216 GCA_026779585.1 Mormyrus proboscirostris
CCCCCAGAGCTCATTAAAAGGGGAACAACTAAATACTGCACAACAGCAGACATGGGGGTGGGGAGGAATTTAAGGCCAAGCTCTTCATTTTATTGTGCTATTTTTCTCCAATGATAGAGCATAATCATTTTGTGAATGTAAAATGAAGAGAGATGTAAATGCATTACAATGCTAGATTGCAACAAAGCAGCATGTCATACCTGTCATAACATGTCCAGGATGGGGGGGGTCAACATTCTCAATTGCCACTGTATTCTAAAGTCCTTCCATAGTGTGAACACACAAGCTTTCCTAAAGACCAAACCTTCTCCTCAATACTAACTAAACTAACCACGACAAACGTTAAGCAGTGCATTTGAAAGATTAATGCAATGCGACATCATCTAGCGGTATTAGATATCGCCAGAAGTCAATGTATTTTAACATTTATAGCACACGTTTCTTAAATATCACAGCGGGGGATAAACAGGTAAATATGGTCAGAACAGGGGGGCCTGGCCGTGTGGTGCACAGGCGTCTTACTTGTGCTGTTTCATTAGTGAGCACTCGCCCCCCTCCTGTGGGTCCAGGTTGTACATGTAAAGGTATCCGTCCGCAGAGGCCACCAATAGCCGGGGGATCTTCTGAATTCTGACATGGGGACAGAAGCAGAAGACTCAAACTTAGACCCTTAGCCAGCGAAATCCACACGCCAGACCTACAAGTTCACACATATTAAAAGAGTGACTTCCATACGGCTTTTTACGTTAGCCTTTAAGAGCCTGGTCATTTAAACTTCTCGGTGTGACACAGGTCCAAAAAAAAAAAAAAAAAACCCAAAACAGAAGTACAAAAATAAATGTGGTCAGAAGGGAAGGTGTGCAAACTGCAGGCCATGGAAGGTGCTACGCAGTGGAGGAGTCCTTAGGAACGTGCACTGCAACTACAATTATTACTGCTAAGGAAAGACTATGTTGAGAATGTAAGTGCTGAATGTAAATAAGACACCCAGGATGCATTGCAAGACCCACAGTTCATACATCATTATCATTGTGGAAACTCTCCATTCATTTCAATGGACATAACCCTAACCCTAACCATGATAACCCTAACCGTTACGCAGGCCATAAGTAATCAAAACACAAAACTATTTTAGTCTTTTGGTTGCATTCACAGATTTTTTTAAAACTGTAGTTTATATTGTGGGGACCTGAAAAATGACCCCGCATGCTAAAAGTAACACAGGAGCGGATTGATCAGTAGGCCGACCTAGGGAGGGCCCCAACAGGACAGGGCCCCCGCCTTGGGGAAAACGCCATGGTGAGACTTATTAAATCGGCCCAATGGATCTGCTAGTGTAGTTAATTTGCCCCTGAACACACACAATCACCAAAGGTACATACTTCCACCATGCTACATTGAGATATGAAGCCACACTGTGAGTAATAACGGAGTAACCAGCAGTATTTGCTCACATGGCCAGCGCACAGATATTCTTGTGCCCGGAAAAGGGCAGCCTGACTGTAGCAAAGGCCCTGCCCTGGTTAAACATCTCCGTGACCTGGGCGGGTAAGTAGCTCGTGGATGCCATCAGCACCTTCCCAAAGTAACCCGTCCAGGTCGTTGGCTCCTCCTGCGGCCTAATCAAAAAAAACGAGGAGGAGGAGAAAAAAAAATACACCATCATGAAGTATGCAAAATTATTTTAAATTATTTCATAAAATGATTATGGTGATCTACAACTAGGTCCATCAATGAAATGTTTTACTCTGGTTCAAGCTTGTATAACAGTAAAGCCATTTAGCCTGATAAATTTTTAACACTAGCATTATCATTTATTAATAATGAAAATGAAGTACTGGAATATGATAGAGTAGTGCATGGAAAAACCTTCTATTTGTCAACCTTAATGCAATTCACAGACCGGAAAGCACCGCCGTTTTCTGATCTTGTCTTAATCGTTGTGTGTGTGTGTATATAGATAATTGAAGCATTCGCACTTTTCTTTCTGTGACTCCAGTTTGAAAATATGTACAGTCTCAGTGTTGCTGGAGGCAGACAGGTACAGGCCGTCCATACTGAAGGCGAGAGAACAGATGCTGACACATCTGAAACGTAAAACACAGACATATTAGAGACGTGAACAAACATTAAAGGTTAACAAAACCTATAGCTGAAGCTCTGCGTGAAGTTACTTAAGATGGCGATGATGTTCCGCCATCCGATCACAACCATACAATTTTCACCGACAATTAACTAAAACTACCATTACTGCCTTGTATTTTTAAAACCGTCCATAAACATTCTTCTAAAACTTTACCCAAGGCCAAAAGCCGTGATCATTAAACACAAAAGCAGGGCTAGATCACCGGTATCATGTGTCTAGTATGACATACAAGGTTATAGGGTGACAAGAAAATTTAGCGACTGTGATGTGCGTTAGCATTGTTAGCATTGTTAGCATTCGCTCCCACCTCTTCACTCCCCTCCGGAATTCAAAGAGCTTCTGACCCTCTGGAATGGAAAACACTCGAATCACGGTCCCCTGAAACAGGTCAAATGGTCAATCAAAAATATACATAAAATAAAATAAAATAAGAAATAAACAATCCCCTAGACCTGGAGACGGGACAATTCTCGGACCTTCTCGGAGGCTGTGGCGAGTTTTGTGCCGCTCGCATCAAGGGCCAGCGCTGCCAAGGGGCTGTCATGGGCTGGGATCATGTTAGCGGCCCGCTAGATGGAGGGAGACAAAGCAGTCTGACCTCTTTAAAATGCTCGACACGAACATGACACATTTAAATAATCACGACATAATGTAAAACCAACGACGGAACATACCAGATTGATTGTGTCGAAAACCTGAACTTCTCCTATTGTGGCACTTCCTGGATATGCCAGATAGCAATTGTCATTGCTAATAGACAGCGCACAAAGCCCTATATATAAAAAGAAACAACAACATCAAAAGCCATTCCCTAAAGTGAACTCAACAACTAAAAGAAAACCAGACTTAAACAATATAGAAACTGTCAAAAGGATGCCTGTGACCTCATAAAATATCCCCCCAGTTCATCATTTTTATTCCTGAACAGATGCAAGCATCTGCTAGGCGGAGGACAGAAATCACGCGATGTTGAAACACTCCAGCCGTCCTACACAAGCCACACACACAACTCTGAAGGCCGGAGGTTCATTTCTGCTTTTACTGTTCTGATGCTAGTCGTGTGTTGCCTTCACCCTACCTGAAGGGTTCGGAGGTGTTTCCCGAATGGTGTGCAGCACTTTCATATCCCTGATGTTGTGGATATAAAGCGATTCCTCCAAACATACTATCAACCTCTGAAATGGAAACGACAATCAAACACACATCCAGTTCTACTGGAACTTTAACAACTGGATACTTACAGACAAATAATAAAGTTAAAAAAATCGCTTTTAATTTTACACTTTTATGTTTACAAATTACAATTTGGCTGAAGAATTACGAACTGATATACAGGCTAACAAAATTTAATTCAAGGACAAGATAACCAAGTAAAAATTAGCCAAGCATCACATTTACCTGTCTGTTGAGCTTGACAGCCAAAATAGTGTTGGAGTAACTGTAGTTGCAAATCTCTGTCCCTTTCTTAAAGTGACACACTTTAAGCTTCCGGGGAGCTTTAAGGCTTACGATGGCAACAAGACTACTGGAGAAGAGTCTTTCCACGATGCTCACATCTTCAGTGTCAGCTGGCGAGGAAGCACATGCAACACGGCAAATGCCAGGCTGAAAGACCACTTACAAGCACTTTACTTAATGCTCCTGTTACTCACATTTTAAAGGATAAAAATGTACCATGAAGAATGATCGAATGGTTGACCACCAACCAGATACATTGCCATGTGAATTTTCCGCAAGTAACACTGCAATATTTATAAAATATAGATTAAATAACTACAAAAAATAGAGGTTATTATTAATATCTACAAACATAGTGTGTCAAATAAGTGCTGCTACAAGCTGTCAACAGAAAAGGCTGACAAAAGTGATATGATTATATATCATGCAGCACGATTCCTTTCAAGCCTGTTACAGATAGTTCTCGACTTTACCAGTTAATTCGTTCCAAATTATCGCTCGTTAATCGAGAACTCATAAAGCAAAAGGTATTTTCCCATAAAAATGTAATAAAAATTACGACTTTGTCTCCAGCAAAAAAAATAAAAAAAGGGAGACAAAAGTATTATTAGAATGAACATCTTATCAAAGATATACGCATATTTAAACAAAAAAAAAATACAGTTCTTTGATAAAACTAACATTTACAGTCAATTTTGGCCACTAATTTTCAGCAGCTGGGGTAGTTTTCTTCTTCATTTATCCCATTCTGAGCTGATGGAGATGGTTCACAAGCAGTATGTAAAATGATCCCGGTATTAACGCTTCAGGTTGGGTCGTGAAATGAAGCGGTGCAAATCGGGCACCATTGTAAAATATGCCGTAAATGGTAATGCTGCCCATACACAGGCATACAAAAAACTGGCTATGTACAATCAGATATTTCACAAAGCAATGGGGCGACGTGCATTTTTTTATTATTATAAAACTATTTTTAAATTTTTGTTGCAAAATATACTCATAAAGTCGACATCTCGCAATGTGAGAACTACCTGCATTATAAGACACATCCCAGAGAAACATCAATCTTAAAAAGCACCACTAGCAAAGTAAATAAATGCCATATTCAAGCTAAGTGGATACAGATCCTTTACAGTTTCGGATGATTACTAAATATTAGGTTTCTCGGTGTTTCACATTAAAGGCAGAACAGCAGGGAAATACTTACTGCATTCATATATCTGTTCCAACTTATCGACTGAGGACAGTGAGAAAAATTTGTATCCAGATTTTGTTCCAACTGCTAGGGACCTATTAGGAGAAAGACAAGCATATTAATACATAAATACCCATACATATTTACACAAAAACGTCAGATAAGGTATAGATCTTTATAAACAATTTAACATTTCTACTGAGCGGACAGTTTTAAAATCAGACGTTTACATGGGAAAAAAATCCAATTCCTCAAATGACTTCTATGTCCCTTCTGAATAGGCCTTTTACAAATAGTTGGGCTGTTTTAGTCGATTACAATAGGAGACAAATTATATTAAATCACTTAAACGTCTGGGGTGTCACTAAAACCTGTACCAATCGCATTCTCCCAGCACGACTTTAACTTGCTCTCAACTAGTACTAAATGGAGGTCAGCATTTAAAATAGGTTTCGTATAGCAGAATATCGACGTGTATTTATATTATGTGGTCAATGTTGGTTTACAGTTATATATCTGTCAGTGTAAATAATGTAAGGCACAGTGATCTCCAGTACCATGAAGCTGGTTAGTCAGCGAACAAGCAGAAATATATGTTATAACCAATATGCATGGGCATGTGGCTTCTCAAACGGATCAGACTAACTACTGTTACTGGAATTCACATGGGCATCATCAAGTCTTAACGTTTTGCTCATTTATTAACTGATTTATATACATACAGAAATTTAAGTATGCCTAAGGAGGCTCCGTCAATTTCAGGCATCTTGTTTAAAAAAAAAAATGATGAATATACGATTTCACGTTTAATCGGGCACCGGCGCAGCCTAATGCTGCAAACTACACAGTAACGCTGAAGATCGCTATGGTCCCCATAAGTGTTTTCAAACGCGTCAGGCCTCCGGATCCCCGATGTTTCTTTGCGAGCCGCCCTAATGCCTCCTTACGTGTTGTCCTGGTTGAAGTTAGCGAAGAGGAGCTGGCAGCCGCCGGCCTCCCCGCTCTGGCTGGCCAGGTTCATGGGCTCGGCACCATGCAAACGGACACCATCCAGCGAGAATCACGATCACATGAGACCAGGCAGTGGCACTGCTTGCTGGTTTCCCTTCATTTCTTCATGCTGCCGTTGCTGATTCACGTTAAGTTTTGTTATTTTAGCTAGCTCCAGCTTCTCCCCTCCGCGGGGTTTCCCTTGCCGTGCGCTTGCGCGTTTGGGGCGCCGTTGTCTGGTCTCAAGCCAGCGACATATGACAGGTACGCGGGGATACAAGACCTACAAATTAATTTTAAATAGGTTTCAAATATAAGTTCTGTATCCTGGACGTTATGTTTCTGGCTTCCCCCTCCATAACCGTTATAGTTTCTTGTATAGGAGCGTTTAATTATATTGAAAGAATTTCCCTTTCACTTATGGTGATTTTAAAACTCATAGGAAACGGGGGCAGTTGTGATATAGCATGTAAACTAAACCCTATCCCAGGCTGGGGTACACCCTGCATGGGAAGCCAGTCTACAGCATGGCTCATATGCACATACCCTCAAACATGGTCATGCAGTGTGGGCAATTTGGAGGTGCCACTTAGTTTACCTGCATAACTTTGGACTGCACAACACTGGGAGAATATGCAAGCTACAGTCACAGTGGAGATGACCCGACAAAGAATACTATAGCATGAAGAAGCAAAATGGAGCAATTCTACATAGTCATGACAGGAGTAAATAGGTGGGACCTCCATAGATCTGCTTGTTTATCCAACATATCTCACAGATGCTCGATTGGCTTGAGATCTGGGGAATTTAGGGGCCAAGTCAACACCTTGAAATTTTTTTGTGTTCCTCAAACGATTGCAGGGCACACCCCCTGCTGAAAGAGGCTACTGCCTTTAGCGGAATACCTTTGTTCTGAAGGAGTGTACCTGGTCGCAAACAATGTTTAGATAGGTGGTATGTGTTACAGTACAGTAACATCCACGTTAGTACCAGGACCCAAGGTTTCCCACCAGAACATTACCCAGAGTATCACACATCCTTGCCATGTTCCCATAGCCCCCGCAAGAGCGCCAAGAGGTAGGTGAGAATCAGCTCAGTTGTCCCCAGGCCCTGGGTCAAATGGGGCCCAAAAACACCTTCTAACCTTTAAACAATCTGCCGGAATAATTTGCCAAAAACAGATATTTGTGAAAACTTAATATTGTATTCATGAAACACATAAAAGCTTATTTTTTACCTTCTTAATTTTCCTTGACATAGTGATTGAAAAAAATAAATTTCCCTCCCTATAATGCAAAAAAGTGGTTTGGTCTGCTCTGTTAGTGCTGGGCAAACAAACTTTCCATAAACAGCGCCTTATACCACAGAAAAAGAAACAACAACGTATTTAGTTTTTTGAGCGGATTTTTGTTAAAGATGCCCAAGATGTCGGAGAGGTGATAAATCCTGGTTTAACATTTCATAGATTTCCAGTTGACCCAGAAAGATGCAGTATGTGCATTGCAACAGTCAGACAGGAGAATCAGCAGCCCACTGAATACATGCATTTATTAATTATATCTGTGGTTTATGTAGGCCAGTTTATTTCGCAGGATTTATCAAAATTAGACTTTAGATTGCAGTCAGTTCAATGTGTCGCCTTTCACATGCTCTGAACCAATTTACGGACAATCCTACATAAATTTTAAGTAAAAATTAAGTATTGAAGTAAAGATATAATGACTTGAATTGTATCACGATATCATTTGATATTTAAAAATGATGAAATATTTTGTCCAAAATTTATTTACACGCATTTGTTTTAGGTAGTCTGTTATTAACAGTGGTAGGCACTACTAGTTCATTTCAACATTTGCTAGCTATCGAAGCTTAATTGGATAAAGCTCAACTCAAAAACCACTAAGCAGTTTAAAGGAAGCTCACGATAACTGCTAACCTTCACTATGAGAACTTAGCTTCAGTTTGGTGTTTGGCTCTGAAAAACATAAAAAGTTAAAAATCTGACCCGTTTAAAACAGTAGTCCCATCTGTTGGACTGGAGTGATTACTAGGGGATATCTAGGGCTTACCCAATTGAGTATCCTTACATTCTTTAGTCTCCAGAATAAATCTGCTTTGGAGTTGTCATTCTATGATATTCCAAGATTTGCAAGAGAAGCATTTTTGTCAGAAAAGCCTTATTTTGAAACTGGCCCAAGCTGACATTTTGCCCTCACTGAAGCCTCTTGGGGACTTACAAACATGGCACCATTTAGCCAGAACTAGGAAGGATGTCTCTCTCTGATAGTCACAACCCAGAATATACAGGCGGGGGTCTGTATCACTGAGCAGTATTTCTTGCTTATCTGGATAATTTGTCAGATTTAAAGTAATCTGCCATAAATGTAAATTAACGAAGATAAAACACATTTAAATTAGGGTACCTTAAATTTATCAAGTTATCCATCTGAGCAAGAAATCCAGCTTCGTTATACATGTCCATATTCACTGCTTAGTTCAGAGTATCCCAATTTAAAAATAACGTCATCTTTGTTCACTTACGTTTAGTCCAGACTACCTTAAATCTGACAAGTTATCGACCAATTATGTTTTCTGTTTACACTTAGTCAATAGTGTGCCAGATAGACCGTTGCAGACACACTTGTAATTGACAGGAACAAATATGTATGATTTTAGCCTTTAGAAACATTTTTGACTGTTAAGCTTTACCTGCAAAAAATGTTAGCGTATTTACAGTTAGCTGAAGTAAAAAGTACATGGTTCGCAGGAACGCTAATCTGTTAAAAAAAAGTTTGCTTTGCTAATTAGTGGTTAATGGAACCCTGCTCACCACTGGCCGTTACATATTGCAGCATGAATAAGATAAGGATAAAACCCTCACCTTCAACTGGATTTCAACGTGATGTTTTCCAGGAATTTCCCATAGCCAGTCACATGAATATGACCAGCCAGAAAATACGTGTAGGCATCTAAACTTGTATAAACTTACCACGGTTACCACCATCATCCTCCTGTGTAAGACAATGTGACTCATCAGACCAGGCCACCTTCTTCCATTGCTCCACAGTGTTCATTCTAGGTGCTTTCAGAGGTAGAGAGGGGTCAGCATTAGCTCTCTGACCGGACTGTGCAGCTACGCAGCCCCATATGCAGCAAGCTGCGTGTTCTGACGCCTTTCGATCAGAGCCAGCGTTAAGTCAGCAATTTGTGCTACAGTAGCTCTCCTGTGGGATCGGACCACATGGGCCATCCTTCGCACCCCATGCACATTATTGAGCCAGGTAGGTACTGACCAGTGCTTAGTGGGAACAGACCACCCGACCTGCCTTTTTGGAGATGCTCTGATCCAGTCATCTAGCCATTACAATTTATCCCTTGTCAAAGCTTCTCAGATCCTCACATTTGCCCATTGTTCTTGCTTCCAACACATCAACTTCAAAAACTGACTGTACACTTGCCTAATATATAATGGCACAACAAGATCATCAATGTTATTTCCTGCACCTGTCAGTGTCTTGATGTTATGGCCGATTGGTGTAAATGCCTTTAATGCAGTCCAACCTGGACTGTCAAACTTCTAAGGATCAATATAGACATGGAGAATAGTATCACGTTTCCGTAAACTTTCAGAGATGTATAAATCACCCTCATGTGGGAAGTCGAGAGGAAGTCCGGGAAACTGCATCAACAGATAAATGAATTTGGGGGTCTGTGTCACATTTCTCTTGGCAAATGTAGGCACCTTTAACTAGGTGTGAATTCTGGCTCTTAGCATCTCCCGTATGGTGCCCGATATACTTTAGTCTTTTGCTCGCTCCCATTATGTGTTACAACTATCTGTGTAAGTCACATATTCAATTCTTCGTCCAGAATTTCTGTGGCTAATTCATCCACAGTGCGTCATGAAAATTGCCGTTTAACAAATTAAATATAAAACCTTTGAAGACGGTGGGTATTTGGGACTGGAGGATGCCTCTGGATGCTGCTTTTGGATCAAAAGACATAAAGGTGGTTGCAGAATGCAAGTCACTGAAATATTTTAAATTGGTTTTAAATGTGGAAAGTAAACAACCTGGCCTTGAACACATGCAGTGAACATCGATACTGGGTAATGCTATATTATTCAAATGCTTGTAGGAAGGAGAAATATTTCCAGTATTGTCATCTTTGGGGAAACAAATTTCATGGGATAAGTGTCAAAGTATTGGAATCTCAAAAGCAGATGCAATTCATGTTTGTATTTCAGTCTTTTCAGTTTGCAAGATGGCTAACAATGCAATGTGTTTACAAAAAATGAAGTATGAAGCTGTATGAGTGAAATTGCTGAAAAATATGTAGGTCATCATAGTAATATTACATTAATAAAACACATTGACACATGGCCTATTGTAAAACAGTGCTGTGTTACATGAACAACAAATACGAATAGAAAAATTGTGATTGTTATTCATTTGACAATTTTAAAGAACATTTTACAAGGCCCTGTGTATATAATTCTTATCCTAAATCAAAATAATGTGGGTTGTTAATGCATTGAATTCCATTCAATGTACTTCTATCAATTCTTTCAATAAATTGTGTAAATACGTCTATAAGCTTATCGAAATCAGCAATATCCCGGATGGCACAGGACCAATAACAGCACAGCCTTCCCTGAACCTAATATGAGATGTAATTGCATAAACTAACCAGTACCTAAACATATTTTATTGTCAATTAGGGGTTGGATATTGCTATTGGTACCCGCGACCCTGTCCGGGATAAGATAAGATAGTAGATGACTATTGGATGAAAGGAAGGTTGAAAATTGCTATATCACATGATGATATATAAATTAGAATGTATTCACTATAATTGGATTGTTACTATATGCGATGAGGCACTGAGAAAAAAAGCTTTTAAGTGCTGTCAAATGCACGTTGAATGTTAGCGACCGGTTCCATAGAATCAACACAAATGTCAACAGGCTCCATACTCGTCATTTTACTGTGTATATGAACATATATTTATAATGTATTCGCAGGAAGACGGTGTTCCCCGAAGACCGAGTGCACAGCGCAGACTTCCGGCCGTTTGAGTGCGTTTGCACCCTAATGATTTAAAAGCGATGGTCTCCTATTGTGGCTTTTTAGGTAGGGACAGTCAGCCAGGCAGGCAGGCACATAGGAAGTAACAGTAGGGCTGCAAGCTTATACCTCCCGCTTTTTAACCCTAACCCCATTTACAGCATCATCTCAACTGACGATTGCATTCCAATCGCACATTTTTAAATGAATCTTGTAAGGTACGTGGTTTTATCCCTCGCTTTCTGTTCTGGAAATGCCAAAAAAAACAAGTTCCGTGCATTTGGTTTTTTTAATCTACATGTCTATTTTCGTGGCAAACGACTGGATGATCTGATGCTGAATGTAGGCTATGGAAAATTTAATTGCATGCACTCACGACCATAAATAGGAAAAAGCGATGCATATAATCCGCAGTTAAATAATCTGGAATGAAAACGGTGAGATTAGAAACGGTAAAGCGAGAAATACTTCATATCACGCTTTCCACTTGTTTACCAAATTATTCTTATTTGCATATGTAGCAAGTCGTATATAGATATGGATTTACACAATTGGATTTCTGCTTGCATTTCTGTGTTCTAGCTGTTGCATATGTGTTGTTTGTATGTGGAAATGGAATGACTTGTGTTGCATGCAGGGACTGCCTTATCTCCCCCGGACGAACACAATGCATTGAATATTAAACGATGTAGTCCTTTGATATTGTCTGATGTTAAAGCTATTAAAGGGAACTACTTTTATCGCTTTTTAGTGTTGTTACCGACAATTTAGTTATTTTCTTCTTTTATATTAAAGTTTCTGTTCACCGTGTCGCCACTTGCTCGTATTGTTAGCAGGTATAAAAACATCTGGAGTTATAAACCCAGACCCGTGTGACTGCCATGTTTATTTTGGATGTTGCATATGTTTAAGAAGCTGTATTTTTATATCTCAGCACTATGTTCCTATTTGCGAATAAAACCATCACGTTGTGCATATTTTAGCAGATGTATCGTAAGAACGTGTTTATAGAAGATATTATTACACATCTAAACTATATATCATGAATATTTTATATTATGTAACATACGTGTTGCCTCGATGTGTAACTCCGACCGAAGTTTCCGGTTTATATGTTGCTGCATGCTATGTATATAAACATAAAGCTATTCAATTTATTCAGTTTACACTTATTTTTTATGCAAATTTTATATTACTTGAATAAACAATTTTCGTTATTCCATTTTTCTTTTGCATGGATTATATTTAGTATTATATTTAGTGCAAATACATATTAATTTTACCATCGATAATTTTGTTTCTATGTACCTGCCTGACCAGCAACGCCTGTTTTTATGTTGCATATTGACAATACAATTTTCTTGAATTATAGAATACTGCAAATTCATGTAGGCCGATTTCTGATGTAAAGTATAGCTAATACATCTGCAGTTGTTTTTTTCTAGAATATGATATATGTGCCCCATTGCCATCTCATTGTTTAAAATTAGAGGCCCTACTGTAACCCAGAGATTGTCAATTTGATACTGACCATTTGTGTTCTGTGACAGTTGCATTTCTCTTAACAGGATAAAATCCTTTTGATTTCTAGCTAACGTTTAGCATTTATCTTGCTTGAAAGTTTTTTTTTTCCATTTCCCACTCACATATTCACCTTTGTTTTGTCTTCTTTCGACAAAAATATAATCAGGAAATGAACAAACATTATTTTGCATTTATGTTTTATTCTATTTATGTTGACTTCCTGTTTTGAATGATATTTGTGACAGTAACCACTGACTGCTTCTTACTGGCACAAATCCAGCACTTTCATAACATTTTGCATTTTGATCACAACAGCAATAAGAGAATGCAATTTAACAGTTGTAGAGGTTTGACAGAAGTGATGTCTTTTTGAATTTAAAATTTTTTAGTAGATGTCAGTAGATTCAGGTGCTCAGCTGACTTCACTTTATTGCTGCATAATGCTGCTGAGCTGTAATAATGATCCAGTCATTGGCTCTTAATTATCTGCCGATATAAATTCAAATTACTTTTTTTTTTGGCCAGGCAGTATATTAAAAACGTGGTATTACGTAGAGTGTTACAAAGTTTCCTTTCTATAGTTAGAGATAGACATAACAAATGAATACTATATACTCACCGGCCACTTTATTAGGTACAGCGTGCTATAACTTTGTTGAACCCCTTTTTGCCTTCAGAGCTGCCTTGATTCTTTGTGCCATAGATTCAACATGCTTGAAACATTCCTTGAAGACTCTGATCCATGTTGGCATGACAGCATCATACAGTTGCTGCACCTTCATGATGCAAATCTCCCGTTCCATCACATCCCATAGCTGGTCAGTTGGATTGAGATCTGGTGACTGTTGAGGCTGTTTGAGTACAGTGAACTCATTGTCATGTTCAAGAAACCAGTCTGAGATGATATGAGCTATGTGACACAGCATGTTATCCTGCTTGAAGTAGCCATTAGATGCTGGGTTCACTGTGGTCATAAAGGGATAGAAAAGTGAAAGTACTTTGGTTGGCTGTGGCGACCAGACAATGCTCATTTGGTACTAAGGGACCCAAAGTGTATCATGAAAATATCCCCCTCACCACCAGCCTGAATTTTTGATACAAGGCAGGATGGTTCCATGCTTCTATGTTGTTTACACCCACCGTCTAAATGTCACAGCAGAAACTGAGTCTCATCAGAGCAAGCAGTGTTTTTCCATTGTCCAAATTTGGTGAGCACATGCCCACTGTAGCCTCTGTGTCCTGTTCTTAGCTGACAGGACTGGCACCTGGCGTGGTCTTATGCTGCTGTGGTCCATCTGCTTCAAGGCGTGACATGTTGTGCTTTCAGAGATGCTCTTCTGCATTCCTTGGTTGTAAAAAGTAGTTATTTGAGTTACTGTTGCCTTTCTATCAGTCTGGCCATCCTTCTCCGACCTCTGCCATCAACAAGTCAATTTTGCCCAGAGTTCCACCGCTCACTGGATGTCCTTTTATTTTTCAGCTGGTTTCGGTTATCTGTGATAAAACACAAAATCTTCATAGATCAGCAGTTTCTGAAATACTCATACCGGCTTGTCTGGCACCAACAACCATGCCGCATTCAAATCACTCACCTTTCTTCTCCATTCTGGTGTTTGACATGAACATAACTGAAGCTCCAGATCTATCCTGGGATGCTGATATATGATTGGCCAGCTAGATATTTGCTTCAATAACAGTTGAACAGGTGTACCTAATAAAGTGGCCAGTGATTATATATCCAATCTAGAAGATTCTTTTTTGAATATTCTAATTGTATGAGGCATTGTTTCTCAAATATAAATGCTGTACTTGTGCTTTGAAGCTGAGCTAGTTCATGTTTTTATCTACAATAACTGATGTTTATACTCATGATAGACCTGTTGCTCCTGTTGGACTGTTTAGAAAAACACCCAGTTCAAAAGTGCTTTTTTCCATTTCACTCAAACAATCGATATAACCCAATTATGATGAACCTAAATCAGCTTCCTGTATGCTCTGTTCTTTATGATCCTCAGCCTGACTGGAAATTGGAGAGCTGTTTTCAGGCTGACTCCTGAGCTGCGGCAGCAGAATCAAAGTAGCGTCCTTCAGTATTTCTTGATTTTGTCACAACAGAAACAGGGCCTGACAATTAGGGTAAAAGTGTAAAGGTGTTTAAAACTAATGAGCTCCAGTGGAATCATAATGGAATCTTCAGGGCAATAAGCCGGACTCAGAACATCTGCAAACACTGGCGCTCCGTTGGGTTTCCCTTTCTACTGCACCTGAACGAAGTTAGAAAAATTATAATTCTCATAATCGCCGTTAATCTCATAGTTATCGTAAACATCAGACAGCTGAATATGTATTGGCTTGCCCAGATTTTTACTGGCCTTAGAACTTTGGCAATATAACTTTAACTTTATATGCTTCTATATAAAGAGAAATATATTGATGAAAACGTGGAATAATGACGGCAGGCTGTCGTGTAGACAGATAACCACAGGAGCAGGAGACACTTTGTTTTCTTCCCTCCCATATGAACCCTTACCGTTATTGTATAGGGAAAACTCAATAGAGATGATTTGCATGTTCAGAAGATCAGCACAGATTTATGTGTATTGCCCATATAT
>JAODKF010000103.1:22532469-22556686 GCA_026779585.1 Mormyrus proboscirostris
GAGAATGGGGCGTAGGGTGGGGGGGTGGGGGGATCATCTTTAACAACCCAGCTGCGTATGTAGAGGATGGGAGCGTGCGGCACACACAAAACCTGTGTGGCTGTGTACGTCAATGGGGTGCGCAAGGTGCTCTTTTAAATATTGTGTGTGTATCTTTTTATGCTAGTGGCCGGGGGCTTGCAAATTAAGATGCTATGAACCCCTCATTTTAGAAAATCAATGTTACTGAAGTTTAACTTGTCGGGCAGCTTTGGGGTGTGGTTCAAACCGACCCTAACCCACAGATGTTGCACTGATGAAACCCTGAACTCAAGCTGCTTCACTGCCGTCTCATTGGCGACCGATCTGCAGGTTCTTTAACACCACAGCCAAACTGCCTTTACCTTTTGGAATGACGTTTTCTAATGTACATATGAGTGGGGAGTTTGTATCTCAGCGTAGATTTTAATAAATCAAGTAGTGTGTTATACTCTGTGAATGCAACCCGTGATGTAAACGCTGTACCTGGTGACTTAATTGTGAAGTCTGCAAATCTGCCAAGTGTGATGTTCAACTTAGGAACTGCTATTTGTGTGGTGATTGCTGTAGTTTGTATTTGTCAATAATAACATTTTATAACAATGGTTCCTTGTGTGTGGTGAACTGGTATTTTATATTAGGACTCACATATTAGAAACATATTTTCTTGTTTAATTTTATTCTAGTTGGCACAATAGTTTGGCATAAATATAATTTACAACCCAATTCCAATGAAGTTGGGACATCATGTAAAACGTAAATAAAAACAGAATACAATGATTTGCAAATCCTTTTCAATCTATATTCATTGGATACACTACAAAGACAAGATCTAATGTTCAAACTGAAACGTTATTGTTTTTTTGCAAATCTTCACTCATTTTGAATTTGATGCCTGCAACACGTTCCAAAAAAGCTGGGACAGGGGCATGTTTATCATTGTGTTACATCACCTTTCCTTTCAACACTCAATAAGCATTTGGGAACTGAGGACACTAATTGTTGAAGCTGTGTAGGTGGAATTCTTTCCTATTCTTGCTTGATGTACAACTTCAGTTGCTCAACAGTCTGGGGTCTCCGTTGTATTTTGTGCTTCATAATGCGGCACACATTTTCAATGGGAGACAGGTTTGGACTGCAGGCAGGCCGATCTAGTTCCCACACTCTTTTACAACGAAGCCACGCTGTTGTAACACCTGCAGAATGTGGCTTCGCATTGTCTTGCTGAAATAAGCAGGGACGTCCCTGAGAAAGACGGATGGCAGCATATGTTGCTCCAAAAGCTGTATGTACCTTTTAGCATTAATGGTGCCTTCACAGATATGCAGGTTACTCAATGCCATGGGCACTGACACACCCCCATACCATCACAGACACTGACACACCCCCATACCATCACAGATGCCACGGGCACTGACACACCCCCATACCATCACAGATGCCACGGGCACTGACACGCCCCCATACCATCACAGATGCCACGGGAAATGACACACCCCCATACCATCACAGATGCCACGGGCACTGACACACCCCCATACCATCACAGATGCCACGGGAAATGACACACCCCCATACCATCACAGATGCCACGGGCACTGACACGCCCCCATACCATCACAGATGCTGGCCTTTGAACATTGCGCAGATAGCAATCCATATGGCCCATTTCCTCTTTGGCCCGGAGGACACGACGTCCATGATTTCCAAAAACAATTTGAAACGTGAACTCGTCAGACCACAGCACACTTTTCCACTTTGCGTCAGTCCATCTCAGATGAGCTCGGGCCCAGAGAAGCTGGCAGCGTTTCTGGGTGTTGTTGATATACGACTTTCACTTTGCATGGTAGAGTTTTAACTTGCACCTGCAGATGTAGCGATGAATTGTGTTAACTGACAATGGTTTTCTGAAGTATTCCTGAGCCCATGTGGTAATATCCTTTACAGAATGATGTCGGTTTTTAATGCAGTGCCGCCTGAGGAATCAATGGTCACGGGTATCCAGTGTTGGCGTTCGGCCTTGCCGCTTGCGTGCAGAGATTTCTCCAGATTCTCTCAATCTTTTGATGATATTATGAACAGTAGATGACAAAATCCCTAGATTCCTTGCAATTGTACGTTGAGAAACGTTATTCATAAACTGCTGGGCTATTTGCCCACGCAGTTGTTCACAAAGTGCTGAACCTCACCCCATCCTTGCTTGTGAACGACTGAGCCTTTGGCGATGCTCCTTTTATGCCCAATCATCGACAAACACCTGTTTCCAATTAACCTGTTCACCTGTGGAATGTTCAAAACAGGTTTTTTTTTAGCATTCCTCAACTTTCCCAGTCTTTTGCTGCCCCTGTCCCAGCTTTTTTAGAACGTGTTGCAGGCAACAAATTCAAAATGAGTGAAGATTTGCAAAAAAACAATAAAGTTTATCAGTTATGAACATTAGATATCTTGTCTTTGTAGTATATCCAATTGAATATAGGTTGTAAAGGATTTGCAAATCATTGTATTCTGTTTTTATTTACGTTTTACACAACATCCCAACTTCTTTGGAATTGGGGTTGTACTATCTATAGTGATACACTTTAAAATAAATCATTGCCTTTTAAAATGATTTGCAACACTGGAAGCTTTTCCATGCAGAGCAGGGACAAGGCTGGGATTCACTCTGAGCAGGATGTCGCTGGCTTTAGCATTCATTTTAGTTAATTTCATTTGCATCCAGTTGTGTTGAAAGACACAGAATATCGTTTCTTGAAACCTACTGCTTTTTAAAATTAGATGTCTATATGTAGTTTGAAATGGAGATACACACACCCCCAAAATACCTTTTTATATAGTCTATGTTTTTACAGTATATGTGTTTTATTTGAACATTGCGTTAGTTACAGCAGAATAGTGAGATAATGGTTCCTTATATGGCCAGTAGATGGAGACTCAAAACCTGCTTTCTAGCGGGTAACCGCATCCCTAGAAAAACCCCAAACTGCTGTCGGATCTTGAGCCGCAAGCTTTAGCCGGGGATCGCGTATCTCCGGCGGGACTCGGACCCGGGGAATGCAGATAGAGAAGCCGGCGGATTTAAGAGGGACCTTCAGGGGAAGGCGCGACATCACGGGCTGGGCGCATCGTCTAAGTTTCCTAAGGGGCGTTATAACAACTGTTCCCCTGTGCAATTCAGGATGACCGATTTCCTCTTATGGATCCAAAAATGAACGGATGGAGCATGAAGAAGAGCATGAGAATCCTAGCAGTATGGGTACAAGCACTGCAGACAATGTGAGTATACATATGCAGTCAGCTTGATGAATCCAGAATATTTGTTCTATATATAAAGAGAAATTGTGCATAGTGCGTGAGGAAGAAGATCCTTGGATACTATCAGTCATGCTGTATTCAGACTGTATTCTGTATTTAAGCGTTATTAAAAATCAAATGATCTTCGCTGTTATATATTTCCTGAAACCCGAAAGTTGCTTAGCAGAACAAAGGATGAAGCCTTCAGAAAACGCTTTTAATCTTATCGTCTTTTATTAGTTTTTTTTTATGAGACTTTTTAACGGGAGAGCTCCCGGTGAATTATACGATATGTTTGGCAGGTGTTATGTTGGCTTGTTGTTGCTACTGGAGACCCAACTGTCCGGACTGTAGCCCGGCTATAGCTGCAAGCCCCTCACTCTGCCTGTTCATTTATATATGGCCAAACAGGCAAATTTTTTTAACTTTTGATTTTAAAACTATATAGCCTAATAAATGATACATAAGTATTATAAACGATTCAATTATTATTATTGATAATAATAATTATTATTATTTTCATCATAATTATTATTATTATTACTATTATTATTTAGGCTAGTGATACTGCAGTCACGATTAGACGTCTCGAAAAACAGAGTATAGTGTCCTAAATGTCAGAATGGTAACAAACAGCTTGCAGGGCTTTTCCAGGTTATTTGGAATCTTCTGTAGCAGGTCATCTGGGTTGTCTCAGACTGTGGACGGGAAAGATCAGGAAAGAATCACGTTATGGCACTGTAACTGCTGTAAGTGGGTAGTTAACTTCGCAATATCTTATGAGTTTGAGTGCTTTTTGCATCTCCGTTTTGGCTCCGTTTCGTAAACCGTCACGTCAAATTGCCTTCACCTCTTTTGGATTGTCATGGCCTATGGAAGTTGCAGAAGGTGCCTTTTTCAGGTGTGGCAGGTGCCTATTATCCTTCTTGCAAAAACATCTCTCTTTGCCGCGAATACGAGAGTTACGATAATTTAAGGAGTGATGGATCAGCTTAATTGATTAATCTCGAGAGACGCACACCGACTGGCATACCTGTGCGACTTATTTCCCTTGTCTACTAACAATAGAGGGTGTTTCGGGGGAAAATGTGAATTATTTCAGTGACGCGATTAGCGTAAATTCGGACCCAAGGCATTCTTCTCAGTCACTATGTCCTCGGGCGCCCCCCCATCAGCCGACGTGGCTGTCCTCCTTGTCCTTCTGAAGCCGGGGTCGAAGCTGCCTGAAATGAAGCTGGGCTGTGAGGAGGCCGAGCTCTGCGTCTGTGAGACACGCTTTTCTGCACGTTGCAGGCTGGATGCAGGGGACGAAGCGCTCTGCAGCAAGGTAAGCACCCATCAAGCTGCGGGAGGGAGCCTGTGCAAGGGAACACTGGACACACACACAGAAAATAATAATAATAATACAAAAAATATCTATATAAAAAAAAAACAGCCCAGGTGAAAGCATCTGTTCCCACTTGTGAAGCAGCCAGGGTTGTCAGAATTTTCTGAGTGGTGCTGTCTCAAAGAACCATCAGGCTATTTTATTTTTTCCTGGATGGCATCCTGGGATCATAGCCATAGTCCCTCCGACCTTAGAGAAAGAACGCAATGCAAAGCAAAAGCTCCTTGGGTTTTCCACGCAGCGGCATGTGCTCCCGCCTACTCCGATATCACCCGTCCATGGCAGTCCCGTGTCAACGACCAAAACGGGCTTCTGTGTTCTGCCAGGATAGATGAAATCTGTTAGTAGGTCTTCAACAGATTGAGTTGAGTCGTGATGTATTTAGTCTATCTTGGGGATCCTCGACCGCATTGCACTGCAATGTCTTTTTTTCAGTTGGGGTGTCACACCTGTAGATAATGGCTCCCTGGAAGTAAGTCAGAATCGATTTAACACCATTCTATCCTTATCTTTAATATTGTGCACCAATGAGGGAGTTTCTTTCCAGAAGGTTTACTCTTTTTATATATACTCTTTGTATATTTGGAGGTATTTACCTCAGTGAGATTTTCTTGTCATGCCCAGAGTGGGATGCCAATTGCATGACCAACGCTTTAACTCACTGATGGATTTTACCAGGAAAAACTGGACGACGCAGATTTATATTTGATGATCCAAGTGTTTTCCATTAATTTGTAATGGTTATGCCAATTCAGCAAGCAGTACTGTATTCTCAGATCCCCAGGGCTAAAGGTTCAAATCCCAGCTCTAGCTCTGTGTGGGTTTAAGAACATAAGAACATAAGAAATTCACAAAGGAGAGGAGGCCATTCGGCCTTCAAGCTCGTTTGGGGAGAACTTAACTAATAGCTCAGAGTTGTTAAAATCTTATCTAGCTGTGATTTAAAGGAACCCAGGGTTTTACCTTCCGCTACACTAACATGAAGACTATTCCATACTCTAACTATATGCTGTGTAAAGAAATGCTTCCTCAAATTTGTTTTAAAATGTTCTCCTGCTAATTTCCACTTATGACCACGAGTTCTAGTATTTAAACTGTTCTCCTCATGCCCGTGTGGTTTTCTTCCAGTTACTCCAATTGTTGTTCATTGTTGAAGAGCATCTTTACATCATTTGATGTTGGTATGTAGTTGAGAGTGTGTGCGCCGTGTGTTGGGTTGGGACCCTGTACAGGGTGACCCTTGGACTCTCGGGATAGATGTCACTCATTTGGTTTAGGTTTTGTTCCTTATGGCGTGTTATTATTGCTTTGAAGGTATTAGTTTTGAGTGACTTTTCACTTGCTGTGTCGCTTACCTCCCTGTAGAGGGCGCTGTAGCGTGAACCCGAGCGTTATGTTTTATGGGTCCTCCGCCAGCATGTCTCTGCCCTCCAAGAGCAAGCTGAAGAGGCAGAGTCGCACCTTCACGCAGGTGCTCTACCGCACCTTGAGTTACCGGGACCGGCGTTCCGTCACCGACCTGCCCGAGCAGGTGCCCGATGACCCGGCGGAGCTCTCCACACAGACCTCAGCCCCCGGGGTGCTCAAGATTTTTGGGGACGAGATCTGCTCAGGGGCCAACTACAAAAGTGTCCTGGCCACTCCTTGCTCGAGCGCCAAGGAGCTCATCAAGGAGGCCCTGGAACGCTACTCCCTGAACAAGGGCTCAGTTGGAAGCTATGTGCTCTGCGACGTAATCGGCAAGTTGGAGGGGCCAGAGAAGCGCTGGAAGACGGAGTGTCTGAGGGCCCTGGGGGACAATGAGAAACCTCTGCTGCTCCAGGACCTGTGGAAGCCCAAGGAAGGCTTTGCCCGGCGTTTCGAACTGCGCAAGAGGGCAGAAGTAGAGGAGCTGGCTGCCAAGGAGAAGGACACAGTAACTGCTGGTGAGTGCTAACTTTTTCCCACTGTGACAGGATTCACGGCACCAGTATATTGACCGTACCAGTAATGGGTTCCCAGTGCCCTGTGTTACGTCTAGAGATGCACAATGTTTTTAATATTCCAGAATTATGCGTATTTAATACTTTAGACGCTCCCCTTTACGACGGGTAAATGTTTTACACGAGATATTCAACAGTTTACTATAAATTAGGCTTTGTGTTAATGATTTTGCCCAACTGTAGGCTAATGTAAGTGTTCTAAGGTAGGCTAGGCTAGGCTATGATGTTAGTTTGGTTGGGTGCACTGTATTAAAATGCATTTTACTTACAATATTTTCACCGTACAACAGGTTTATCGGAACATAACCCCATCGTAACCCGGGGATAGGGTGTGTTTTGTATTTTTGTATTAAGGTGAAAATATTGTTTGATTTTTTTCTTATTATGGAAAAGGTTTCCCCATTAGGTTATATGGCATATGGTTTAATAAAACAGCCACATGATATTACACGCAACAGCAATTGTTATGGATTGAATGACCTTTAAGTCATAAACTAAAACCGGATAATAATTAAATTAATACCGCATGCTTTTATTGTACTGTTTTCTGTTATTATTGAGTTATAAACTTTTATAATAAATCAGGACATTCAGTTTAACTATACTAGTTTAAGTGAAATGCAGAGTTGAGTCTGACCGAATGATTAGATTTTTGGGAGTTAAAACAAGCCAGCAAAGCAGAAAAGGGCGAACAGCTGAGGCATCCGCTTCTGTTTGCCATAGCTTGGATTTCTAGTGCTTCAGTTGGCCTTGCCACACTGCCACCCGCATGATGTTAAAGCAGACAGGCATTCCTGGATTGGGAATTATCTCAGAGTAAAGGAACTGGAGCAATTTCCAAACCATCCTGCTTAATTTTCCAAGGATTCTTTAGTTTTTCTGGGCTCATACAGACATTCTGCAGATCATTACTGTGTAATAAGCACTGGGTACTCCTGCCTGTGGTACCCTAACAAGAATGAAATTTGGGAGATTTGGTGTAATTTATAGTTGTATTAAATTCGATGCAGTTCCCATATATTTGTTATACAACATTCGTTCTCAAAATGATTGTGTTGAAGCTCTAAACAATGACAAACCAAAGCAGCACCATTTTACCCGGGCCTTGAGTTAGGCTTCCGAGGGTTTGAAAATGATCGGTTTTGATGAATTGGAGCAAAGTAGTTGAGCGTGGGAGGAATAAAGGAGAGTGGAACGGACTTCCACTGGGTCCTGAGCTGTTTAAATCATGCTGAGTCAATGCTTGCTCTATAGATATGCGGGTTTTTCCAAAGCAGTGTCACACTGGAAGGTTAGTGTACAACTACAACAATATGAGGTACCTGTACATACATACAATTTGGAGTAACAGCTCTTACTGGGACAAAATAAATCGAAATAGTAGGTAGTGCAGATTTAAATAGCCAAGTATTAATCCGTCCACTGGTCACCAACAGCACGGACCCTTTAAGTGAATGTTTTACCACCTAGAGCTGTTTTATTAATGCCAAGAAATATATGAAAAGGGTTATGCTGCCATCAAAGGCAGCGTTAAGAACACAAGAACTATACAAACGAAAGGAGGCCATTCGGCCCATCAAGGTTTGGAGAGAACTTGACTGATAGCTCAGAGTTGTTAAAATCTTATCTAGCTCTGATTTAAAGGAGCCCAGGGTTTTAGCTTTCGCTACAATAGCAGGAAGACTATTCCATACTCTGACTACGCGCTGTTTAATGAAGTGCTTCCTCAAATTTCTTTTTAAACTTGTTAAAATTTCTCCCTCTAATTTCCAATTATGGCCACGAGTTCTAGTATTTAAACTGTTATCTCTCTATAATGCGAGGCTGAACACATAAGAGAGAGGCATACATTTCAGTGCTTTGTAAAGTAAAATAAAAATATTGATGTACGTCCCAAACTTGGATGAAAGCCAAAGAGCGGTAAAGAAAAGGACGTCTCTCAAAGAGAGTCTATTTTTGGTATGTTAACGAAGGATGTGGAGCAATGGGTAATGACTCATGTGTTAATTGCATTATGAATTAGACTGATAACCACTGCAGAGGGAAGAATGGGATCTTGATTTTGTTTTTGAAAATTAACGGTTTCAATATTTATGAATTATACAAAGGTTGCTGAAGCAATGATCCTTTTTCATAATTGGTTAAGTGCCTGGGCATCCCCTCTCAGAGGTATCTGTAATATTATATTGCTTAGTCGGAGGTTTTAACTTTTCTGTTATTTTTTTGCAAATTGAAACTTTTGTAGCTTCTCTAGCTGTGCATAATCTATGGAAACAAGTTTTTGCTTGGACAGGCTTTTCTATTGAAAAGAGTCTAATATAGAGATCCTGTTTTTTCCATCATATTATAGTTCTCTGTGAAAAACATGAATTAATCATATCAGAATGATTGATATTTGAATGTGTATTATTATAAAACACTGATGAAATAAAGCTACTGAAGTGTCTCATCCTATTGGTTTTATTCCTGTACATTGTCTGCAGGAGCAGATCAGCTTTAATAATCAACCAAAGAATGGCTACTTTCCCAGAAAGGTATTTTATTTAGGTACTAACTGTACTAGTGATAATTACATCAACAAGTTGGCAGAGATATATCGATTGGCCCATCTTAACTTCCATAAAAAAGCCACAGAGTGAAACAGCTTTATCGCGAATGATGCCTATGTCAGAAAGAAGACTTCCACATTTAAGAATGTAGTATATGATCTCAGCAGAGACTGTAAATTGTAGGAATGGAGGTGGACATTTCAGATTATACAGTATTATACAGAAATATATAGTTTTCCCTATTAATATGATTCATGTTATTCTGAGAAGCCATCTGTCTTCCAGACACTTATCTTAAGCAAGGGCCAGTGGACCTGGAGCCTATCACAAGGCAATAGGGCACAAGGCAGCTGTAGGCCAAGGATGGGATGCAGGTCCATCTCAAGGAATGTACACAAGTCAGATGGATGGATGTATGAGTGGATGGATGAAGGATTAATTAGCACCTAATGCAGAACCACTGTCATTTTTTTCTTCAGATGTTATAATAAGAGCCCTGGCTTTATATTACATAAATACAACATTTTGTGTTTATATGGGTGCCCTGAAAACAGAATAGCGTAACTTTGTCCCAACATAACAATTTGCCAATGCCTATTCCCTCTCGTGACCCCCTGCAATGTGAAAGTTGCTCGCCCGTGATTAATTGCCAGTGTTGATCGTCGCAATTCTGTCTGCATTTGTGCTCGTTGCAGCCGCAAAGTGTTAACACAGAACAAGTGGCCAGGTTTGCGAAGCGGCCTTGAAAGCCTTCCCAGAGGAGCCCTCTACTGTCTTGCTTGATCCATATTCTGAAGGGAAACAGCAGAACCTGATCTCTGTTCCGCGACTCATTTTATGTTGGCAATAGCTTAGCTTAGCGTTTTCACTTCGCAAACACGTCACTTTATAAATAAATTTTCTTCCCCCGGGCCGGGTTTTTCGAGATGCCATGTCTCAGCACAAAGACATCAGTCATTAGTTTCTATGGAGACAATGAGGGGAGCAGAGGAACCGCATGCCTGTTTTGCCCAGGTGCACAGGGACCGTTGTTCTTTCGGTTGAAGCGGCCTCTGCATGTTCCTCTTTAAAATCAGCTTCTCGCATACAGATAAAGGACGTCTGCATGTGTGTGGGATTTCTGATGAGGTCAACGTGCAATTAATATTAATATCTGTAAATATTACAAATTTTACATGCACATCTCAGATCAGAGTGTATTACAAACTATTATTATCCCTAATGCAAAAAAAAAAATCACAGCTCCTTCGTGTTACGACACGAAGGTCAAAGGATTCAAATGCAGGCGTTGTGGCAAAACAAAAGGGGCTTTATTGGACTAAACATAAACTGCAAACATACTGGATCGCGAGGGATCAATACGAAAGGAGTAGAACAAGGAAGGACACAGGGAACAACGTCAATTACTGGACTAGCGATGATGAAACAAACAGGTATTAAAAGACATAGACTGATGGGGGGAAACAAGCATCAGATACAGGTATAACCCATCAGGGCCACGTGAGGGAGGAGACAGGAGGGTCAGGCAGATGTTGCAGGCAGGACATGACACTACATGAGGGTACCACTTAATTATCTCAGTGTGATCTTCCGAATTCCTTCAAAATTTCTGTCCTGGATCATCTGAAAATATCAACATTAAACTGTAACTCTATTTTAGAGACATATCACACAGACACACACACACACAGAATATATAGTGTGTGTATATATATTCACACAAACATACACACATACATATATATAAGTGTGTTTGTGTGTATGTGAGTTTGTATAGATCAAAAATGTAGTAAAACCTGAAATTTCCCTACTTTTGGGGACATTTCTTCAGGTCCCCATTTGGATAACCTCAGTTTTATAAAAATCTGTGAATGCAATCAAAAAAGTAAAAATGCCAAGAGTCTTGTATTTGGGTTGGTTACTTATGGTTAAGGTTAGGGATGGGTAGGGGTTAAGGATGTCGTGATTGGGATTAGGGTTTTTCCCATAGGAATGAATGGACGGTCCCCATTTAGATAGGAAGACCAACTTGAATGTGCGTGTGTGTCTGTGTGTGTGTATATGTGTGTGTGCACATATAATGGAACAGCACAAAAGTGAGCCGCATGAAATAATGCTGTCTTTTCCATAGCAGATAAGAAAGTAGAAGTTAATGTTCGATTCAATATGCTTTTGAAATCATTCATCCCAGTAAGTCATAATTTACAATGAATAAACCCTAAAAGACTGAATGATGGGGATAGTTAGCAGGTCATTACACCCATTCACCTGTCTACAGGTGTCTAAGATTAAAAACACGTTACAACCGTATTTCATGTTTATGTGCTGTTTATTAGGCTTGTCTGAAACATGATGGTTATTAGAGTGGAAAGCCAGTGATGGAATCCACTCAGTGTAACAGACGTCCATATTAAAGATGGAGGCCAATAGGAGGATCTGAGCTAAACAGGGACGGACTGATAGGATGAAATCCAGGGCCCCTATATCGCTGAGCCCCCAGTGAGGATGATGGAAATGGTGAGTGTGGTGACCGTTTAGATGTAGGCAACACCCAATCTCTCAGTCAGCCACTTCGGCGGAGGCCGGACGGCTCGTCCTGGTGTGGCTACAGAAATGCACACTACTTTATACAGAACACAAGTAAACAAATGTATCCTGGGAAAATAGTTAATGATCAGTGAGTTGCCACCAAAGGCAACTTAAGACAAAGCCAGTGTTAATATGTATGTTTAGTTAATGTGGCTAAAATTATACCAAGATATAGAGGGTAAAATTCTTGCTGCTGGAGTTTCAAGCTCATTAAGCTCTGTTGGTCTTATTAATTTACCTTGATTTAAGCTCCACAGAGATACTGTACATATTATAATTCCAGTAGGTCCTCCTTGACTTCTGATATAAATGTTTCTGATTCGTCTCAAGACTTTCCTCAGGACTAATGGTAGTTCAAGTCTGAACCCATTTGTGTCAACCTGAGTTGGGATCACACAGTAGTGAGGATTCTTTTGTTAATTACCAGGTCTGATCACTGAATGGCAGTTTGGCCCCACTGTACTCTGCCCGTCTGTCCATTGCCTGTAGCTTGGTCTTCATGCCAGAGGTACATCTTACAAAGTCATCCCTCCTCTTCCTGACCATGGGACGTGCCCAAAGAGAATCCACATTTGGATCAAATGGCATGTGTGTTATTAAGTAATCAAGATAAAAGAGGATCCTGTCTTTTAATGAAATGAGGTCAGAGATGAATGCAAACAAAGAATACTCTGGAACACCTGAAGGAGAGAGAAATCCTTCCCTGCCTATGCGGATAGGCTGTTCTTTGCCGCAGCCTGCTATAGGTCATTTTAACGTGTCATTCAACATGTATTCTGAGGGAAATTGGGGAGGCAAAAGCAGGTCACAGAAATCAGAAGGGGCTTCCTGCCTTTATGGTGTTGTCTTATACATATTGTTTGTTCTTTGTTCTCTTCCAGAACGAGGTCATCATAAGTGTCCTTCACTGCCTCACTCTCTACTTTCTGCATAAGCTTAGTTAATGTCTATGGTATTTAGCTAGGTGATCTAGGTCAACACAAGGATATAAATAGATTAGGAGTGTTTATATCTGTTTATTTGTAAAATCAAGAACATATCGGTGTCCTGGAGTATATGCTGCTGAGTATACTGTTGAGCCTACAAATTGAAATAAATAGTAGCTATTTAGACACTGGAGCATTTGAATGGGTTGGAGTATTTAACGGGCAAAATTAATAAGTAATAGATGCAACTTTACATTTTATTTAGAATGATACTCTGTGTCCCTGTTCGTTTGCAGTCATTTATCCAGAACTGCTCTCCCACACATTTATAATGTCTTAATTCTGTGAGTTTCTTAAACTAAAGAGTTTCTTATTCATCCTTGAATAAGCTTCCAAACTTCAAACTACTCCGTGTAATTTCCGTGTACTGAAGTGATTCAGTGGGTAGCGCTGGGCCATCCCCCCCCGGTCAAAGAATAAGACTGGCTTAGTCTGAACCCCCCCCGGTCCAATGCTGGATAAGTACTAATTACTGTTTCTTAAGGCAGTGAGCAGCACGTCACCATTTCCAACTGCACAATTACTCAAGAATAATTTTTAATGTCACCCCTGTGCCATCCATGAATAATTAGTGTTTTTTCAAATTATTAAAAAGCTGCAATTCTCACACAACCCGTAAATCTGTGTAATAAGCCAGACTCAGAACAATTCAAATGATTCATGCTAATGTTTAGCCAGAGTAGTGTCATGGAGACCTATCTGACACGTCCAAAACTAATATTAGCTTTAATTCCGGTGTCTTGCCTGATTTATCTTAGGAAATGTGATTGGGAGTTTTTTTTGGGGCGGATATTTCTGAGTAATTCTTGAGTAATTAAAAGTATTTCTGATTGAGAAATGCCCGATTAACAAAAAAAAAAAGAAAAAAAACATAAATCAACTTCAATATATGCTTCTCAAACAATGCCTACTTTCAGGGATACAATGGCTAGTTTGTCCAAAGGGTTTTTTTTCAAGGGTGCCAGGAATTCCAAGGGTAACAGCGGCGGGGACCGTGTCAGCATCGCTTATTTCCTGCCCTGATATTCATGCACATCAGCTTTCATACACACACCAGCTGCTGTGCGATACACAAAGATGCCAATTAGTGCATCGCAATCGGTATAAGCAGAATGGCTCTTAAATGGAAGCAAGGTGACACGAACGTCACCGTGATGTATGGTGAATTTGTACCTGGCTATTTTCCGGTCATCTATTGTAATTACTTATCCGAATAGGTCTGCAGTCTTTAGCAGGAAAAAGCGTACAGCACAATGCCAGAGCATTGCAGGAAATTCACACATGCGCATTCATTTGAAGGGTCACGTGGCATCAATAGAGTGTTACGGTTTTATTTCACCTGGTAATGGATGCTTAATATAATGTTATTTATTTTTATTGATTATGGAAATGAAGTGAGCATCTTTCTTTGAGAAAAGCTTTATTGGCAGAATATGGAGGGTGTCTTGGAAGTTATTGGGGGGAGGGGGGTTAAAATTTGATCTAAAGCATAAATGCTTTGTTTATGTACACAGGCAATTAGGCTTTGATTTGTATCCGTTTATCCACCCATGATGTTTTTACTGGGTTTTTATTGAAAGTAAAAACACTAAGGATTCCATAGTATAATCTGAAGCCTCTTCTGATCTTAGATTTGTTTTTGGGTTTTGTTCTGTTTCAGTTTTATTGTTGGCTCTCTCTGAACATCTGCAATGCAGCAGCGCATTTTCTTGGCACTTATAAATGGGATTGCAAAGATTAAGTTGTAATGGAAAGATGTGCTAATATAGAGACCGCATTTGAATAGTTAATTAAATACACGTGCGCGGGGTTGCGTGCTGATTAGCGGCTGCAGTAAGCGGATTCAAGGGTCACATCTACTCTGCCGGTATCTGCAGTGTGGAAGTCATGTGGCACTGACTGCTACTCTTACGTAGCATATTTGCACGGGAGGCTTAGCATGAGCTTTAGGTGTCTGAGGAAGCGCTGCGCTCGACGGATGGTTCCCGGAGCCGTCGCAAAATGAAATCCCACATGTTAGCTTGGCAGGGAAATGGAGAATAAATCCAGGCACCTGAAAAATGAGTTTGAAACATTGCGTGTCTCTTCTGTTTAATCGCTTGCAGTGACCTTTAAAGGGTTCCCTCTCTGTCTTGCTCTGCTCAGATGAAATATGCATGTAATTGCACAGATTCTAACTCACATTTGCACTCTCTCCTGCTTTTCTGTATTCATATTCTTAATTTCTAGCAATTTGTTATAATCGCTTCTAAATAAAGGATGGTGTCTGCAATGAGTGGTAATTAATGCCTAGATAGTATAGAAGAGATTTGTTCTACATGGTTGATGTAATATTCATGCTGTTGAACAACTGATAACTCGAAAGATTCATCTAGTCCTTCATGCAGGTACAAATGATGGTTCTTTTCTGGTTTGTGTGCCTGCATGTTAATATAATTACGATCAGTGGTTGAAAGTTAACTCTTCATTGTTGTAGGAGTCCACAAACGCTCCCATGCCCTTGTGCCACCTATGGGTAGGACCGGGTATGTTAAGTCCCGAGGTTCGCCCCACTGCGTGCGCTCGTCACAGCCCTCTACTCCTAGTTTTAAAGGTGGGGATTGTTCTCAGGTATGACTCTTCTCCCACAACCATGTCCCATTCCATCGCCATCACCTGCCAGTCAACGTCAGCTTCGTGCGATGAAAGAAAATCACGACGACGGTTTTTACCCGAGTCCAGCAAGCCCCCACAGGGACACCATGGTTTCCTTGGAACGTTGCTCCCGAAAGCACCGGGAAGCTTCGAGGGCTCTAGAACTAAGGCTAATTAATGAATGCTCATCACTATATTTGCAAGGAAAGTCAATTGTGCATAAGGCTGTTATTTATGGATGAATGAAGATATGCTGATGAGAATCCCATTGCATGGTAGCATGTTTCTCCCAAATCAAAAGCAGTATTTATATTCCCACTCATGCAAACCCATGACATTCTCTGTGGTCTCTGAGCCCATGCTGGATAGCGGTTAGCCTGATAACGTTAGCAGCATGCTAATTTGGCTCTTCCTTTCAGATATCAATGCCCAGGCCAGGAAGCTACAGAGGAACCGGGCAAAAGGGACCACGACCCTAAATCCAGGGACCTCCTTCTGCCGCAGTCTGAGTGAAACCAGCCTCAACCTGGTGGGAGGCCCTGGGGAGGAGCCTAAGAGGTACTACTCCACCCTGCCTGGGCCGCTGCGGACACGGAGCGGCAGGGATGCACTGCAGGCGGGCCGGAGGAAGGAGGAGAGGGATGGAGGAGGGGTGCGGCACTCCCTCTACCAGTCCCCGCATCTTCTGCTTCTTCAGGGCTACAACCAGCAGGTACCGAGCGCACTGATTGGTCAACAATCTGTCACAGTGTTGATGCACTTGGGCTGAGTAAAAAACTAGTTCCCAGAGTTGAGAATTGTCTAGGTATTATGTACGCTTTTTTCGCAGAGATGCACATCCCTGGTACACATCAAGTACACATTTACCTTTAAAAATGATACGTGTGACAATTGATTGTAGCGACAGCCCAAGCGTGTAAGTATTTTATGGGCATTTACGCTGCTATGACAAGAAATTGCTGTGTATTTTATCCCTTAAACCATGAATGATCACCTTCAGAAGATGAGGCCATCTGATAAATTACAAAATCAAGTATACATGACACTAGGTAGGTGATTAGGTACGTTCACTGGTGGGGGGATTGCTTTGCTGCAACAGGTCTGAATATTTACATCAAGAATAACGAATAAACAAGTCACATAATGTGGCAGACTCGTTAAACAGTTGGTTTAACTTTTAATCCTTAGTGATGGAGGGGTGTTTTAATTTAACAGCTGAGAGGTGGTCCCAGGCTCTTATCGGTTGCCTCGTCCTGAATATTTTATGTGCAAAGGGGGCTTTACCTCCTCATCATGGAGGAGGGGGCAGCTGCAGATCTATGTGAGGGAGAGAGATCAGCAACCTCAGGATTAATGCGGCGCAGCCAGCAGCGCCGCAGTGAGCCTGCATGCAGTACCCAGCAAGGCCAGCGAACACCACCTTCTCGCCGCGCATTAATCTCCTTCTGGCTGAGGCGCCCACGGCAGCCGCTTGTCGATGCTGTCACTCGTCTCCGTCACGCGTCAGACAAAACAGATGCGTTTCCGGTGCTGCGCTATCAGTCACCATGTCACTGATCGGATTCTGAAGAATCCCGCTTATCTGACCAGTGGGAATGTCAGGAGACACTGGAAAAAATACTTCTGACGAGACGGTTACTTTAATTAATTTAAATTACCTCTTGACACTAGTCTAACAGCAGAAGACTAGTTCAGTTGTCATATAATCAATCTTATTAGACTGTTGACCTTAATGAGGGGAATAGTTTGACTGTATTATTTTAATTGTCATTGCTCACCATAGCTAACTGATTGACCAATGCACGTATTTACTCGTTGGTTGTCTCTACTGCCCCTTTTAAGTTTCAGCAGTCGTTCTAAATGCCTGCTACTGTACGTTTTTATATTGTGCAAAAATATGGTGATTTAAAAATCATAATAGTTATTTTGGTTGTTCTTTGCACTACAGTTAACACAGTTGTGGGGTAAAAAAAAAAATCTGAAATTAATTTTCTGCTAGAAAATTCACTTTTATTTTATATGGACACTTCCAAAAGTAAAAAATGTCAAAATAATACTGTTACATGTGCTGGGACATAACTGATATTCAAATTGAACTGATGTTATGAAGCAGTGTTAACCTGATGTCGAGAAACCAAATCTCACTTAGACTCTAAGTCCAAGGCTTTCGTTTCGGAGTGCTGTCCTCTTCCAGAGCAGAAAGTCACTCTGCCCCCAAACTCCATTTGCTCGACACTTCAAGCACCGGTCATGCCCCCTCTGACAATCTGCCTTGTGCTAACTGAGGTCCACATCTCTAGGACTGCCTGGTCTATCTGCTGAACCGGGATCAGCACACGGTGGGCCAGGAGACCGCGTCGGCGCGGCCCAACATCTGCCTGTCCTCGCCGGACATCCTGCCCCTGCACTGCAAGATCAAGAGGATCCAGGTGGTGCGCAGGTTCACCTCCGCCGTGGAAGAGCGCCTGGTGGTGGAGCCGGTTCCCCACGCCAGCGTCCTGGTGAACTTCTCGCGGGCGGAGCGGACTACGCACCTCCGGCACGGGGATCTCCTCTCCTTCGGGGTTCACTACATCTTCCTCTACAAGGACCCTGTAAGTGCCCGGCTGTTGCCCACCCAGACGCTGGCTCACCTGCAGATCCTTGGCCAGCAGCATGAGGGCGACGGCGAGCCTGGCGGCCAATCGTGCCGGACGTGTGGCTCGCTGGTGAGGGACGGCCCGGCCCGAAGGCAGGCCTTCAAGCCGCTGTCAAACAAGAACCGGATGCTGCAGAAGAGGAAGCTGCAGCTGGACTTCGAGAAGGTCCACGAGGACGAGCTGATTGGCCGGATCATGTCCCTCATTGAGCCAGGGGGAGACGACCACAAGCTGACCCCCGCCTACCTCCTGTGCCTCTGCATCAAGCACTCAGCCACAGCCTTCGAGCCAGGGAGCTTTGGCAAGCTTCTGCAGAAGATCGTCAAAAGGATACAGACAGTCGCTTGGGTCAGTGTCATGGAGGTCTCCTCTGCGAGCGTGTCTGTTGTGTGCTGCGTCTGTATTGTTTGCCATTTACCTGCGGCTAAAGGCGCCCCCCCCTATGTCCCGCCGTCCCGCATATGCATACGCAGGCAGCCCGCCGTTCACCGTTCATAACTAGATCCTGTGTGGCTTCTAAGGCTCGTCATCACCTGATGTTTAATTGCAGACTCGCAGCAGATAAGTGGGAGTTTCTCACTAGTCTCATGAGGCGGTTTCGGCGGGGGCTGATGACGCTAATTACAGCATAAATGACTTGAGAAATGATCGAGGCTTCATTCTGAGTGACGCTGTCATACAGAATGTTTTATTTCGGGATAGTTGGTGAAATAAAAAATTCTGAAATATACCAGCTTGTGTTTCACGCAAGTGTTTCTATTTCTTAGTAAACTAAATTCAAGAATTTAGAGCGGACATGGTTGTTAAACTGTACAAATGGTATAGATGACTGGATGAGTCGCAGTTATGATTATCATTGAACTCTAATTCTCCTGCTAATCACTAGATGTTTAGTCGTTCGGATGTTCAGTCCTACCAAACTTTTATGTTCGTTCACCATAAATTATTAATGTTCATTTTATTTCCCTCACATTGTTTGTTTATATATTTGCTGATACAGCGCCATTAAAAATAAAATAGTTATTACCATCTAAAGGAAATTACTTGAACTAGCCAAACACCAGAAAAAAAAACCTTCCCCTTTGACCTAACACTTTTAATTAAGTCAAAGAAATATATTTCCACTTAGCATCATAAACTATTTCTAAAATCAGCAATTATATCTCAGTGAATTCTAGAGAAGTCCTCACATCATCTGAGCTCATTTTCCAGTATTGAACAGAGTGTTGCTCAGCTGGTTAAGGATCTGTGCTCAGCTCTGGAAGGTCATAGCTCCAAATCCCACGGTCAATAGTGTGATCATACTGCTGTGGGGCCCTTAGTCCCAACTGCTCCAGACCCGGCTCTCTGATCCACACATGCAATCTGCATCGGACAAAAGCATCCACTAAGTAAATATAGAACCGCTGTGAGCCACTTGTGGGCACAGAGTCCTTGCCCACATTTATTCTCATTTCTTGGTTTGTTAAGAAAATCGCCAAAAGTTTAAAGTAGCCAGTTCTCCCTTGGAGAAACCTTGTCTGAATTTTTTCGCAAGACCTACAGCTTCATGGAGGTCTGGCACTTGTATCGATTGTTAAGGTCAGTTTCACAGTGTTAACTTTGATCATTTAATGCTAGTTGTGATATGTCGGTTCTAGTTTTCCTTCACCGCACATCTGTGAACGAAAGAGTCCACCATCTCCAGTGTGAAGCTGTTAACGCCTGATTTATTTTAGACACAGACTTGTGAGGATCAGTTGCTCCTGTGGTGTTTAAACTTTTACGAGTGCCTAATTGTGTCGTGTGTCTCGCAGGAGAAGACAAAGGAACTGGCCCAGAAGCAAGCTCAGCAGTGAGTATCACATTACGCCTTCTGACAGCGAGTATCAGTCTCCCTGAAGGCCGAGGGGAAAACACCACAACATCTCCAGCCGTTCGAGAAGAGCCTCAAGCCTTCTGAGCCTGGGAAGCCGTTAAAGAACATAGATACTTTTTTATAGTATTTCAAAGCCACTCATGTGTCCTATTATTGCGTTCTAAAAAGCTTGCTTCCCGTCGATGTTGTTCACTTATATCAGGTGTTTGGCTGTGAAGTTACCTGATAATGTTGTACACGGTTCTCCCGGTATCAGCTATCAAAACACCACTCTGTTGCCTCCCTCCACCAGCCAGGATCCAGCCTCCCTATCTCTGCTCAACATCTCAGACCTGATCCCCGACCTGCAGGTTATATTCTTCTGGATGTCCAATGCCATCGAGATCCTCTACTTCATCCAACAGAAGTGTCCTGCCTACATGCAGGGGATCGAACAGTTGGATTCCAAAGGTGCGCCGTCTCCCGTAGCTTATCCGGCGTCCCAGTGGGAAGGGCGTCCGAAGTACACTGCTGATGGGAGCGTGATTCATACAACGTTTTCCCTTTTTAAAGTGACAGCAGGCTTAAATGTGTCAGAAAACCTCTAATTAAGTGCTTTGGGAGAGATTTTTATGAGAGTCGTTTGTCACACAGATTTCACTAAAGCCACAGTAATAAACTATAGTATAGATAACAATAATTAATTAAAGAGAGAATTTAAGAGTGATCTGATTTATTGTCGCATTCCAGTTGAGTATTGAACCACATATCTGATCTGCTGCGGCAAATTCCCAAAGGCGGCAAACAGGAGGTCTGCCCCACTTGACGTAAAGCGGGTAGGATTTGTGAGCTGGAGGTGAGGGGTGTTAAGCGGCTCGCAGGACACCACTGGCTTCATGTAGGATGGTGACAAATAATTACTGGGTGCTAATTAACAGTGACAGCCAGCAGCCCAGAAAATGCTATTACCCCCCTAGAAGATTATCTGGGGTCCACCCCACCCCCGACTCGGTGTCAAGCTATAGGGTCAGACAAATACGAAATCAGCCCAAAACCAATCTAGTCCATTTTTTTTTCTGTGGGTTTCCTTTTAAATTAGAATTAGCATCTGTAAAGAGCTATACATGTTCCCGGTCTGTTTTCACTGTAGCCAACGGCAGAGTCTTTTTAATATTAATCTTATCACAGGAATAGATGTTGGGGAAAAGGATGGATAGAGATGGTGACGTGCCGAAGCTCACAGAATAAAGGTTAACAACTTGCCCTCGTGTTCAAAGCATCTCTGTAATGCAAAGTTTGCAATTAGGAACAAACGGAGCCTCGGATTGGCATTACTGCCCTGGAAAGGTTTGCGTTTGTGACGGCGGAGCTATGAGAGCACTGACACTGGCATTTGGTGAAGCATGAGCCGAAACAAATAGCATAGTAATGTTAGCAGGGAGCTCAGGATCTCCAGAGGACGCCTCTCATCACACCTGGGAGCTCAGGATCTCCAGAGGACGCCTCTCATCACACCTGGGGTTTTGCCAGTCATGCTACACTCTTTCAGCGTGTTAGAGGACTGTGCAAGTGATCGGAAGGTCGTTGGCTCAGATCTTAGAGTTGGCAGTGACATCACCATTGGTCTCCTGAGCAAGGCCCTTTACCTCAGATTGCTCCAGGGACTGACCCCGCTTTCAAAAAAAAAAAAAAAAATGTTAATTGCTTTAAAGAAAAAGCATCGGCTAAATAGAAAGAATGTAAATGTTCGATTGATATACGTCTTACAATATCATGGTGGGTGTTGTGTTTTTATGTAGGGTGCATATAATGTAGAGTAAATATCAGTAAAATTCCAGTAAAATAAAAGACAGAAGCTGACACCATAACTAATTGGTAAAAAAGAACTTTTATGTTCAGTTTTATATTTAACAAAAATAAGTCTACAGAAAATCCTTTGTTTGCACTGGATTAGAGCGTATCAAGAAAATGCCATTCACGCTAAACAGAATTTCCAGCACAAATCCCAGCTGTCTTAGGATTTAGAAGACTATTGTTTACGTTTTATTCTGGGCTTGGATTTTCAGCCCTTATTAAACCGATTGTCATGCAGTAATTGTGTGCTAGTCTTATATGTAAGGATATTATATGCAAGGTTGCATGTAGGCATATTATAATCCTTCCCGGTTACAGAGCTTAATGTACGTCGCCTGAGCCCCCATTTAGATGATTCTCTGCACCAGTGCTAACTTGCAGTTTGGGCTCATCAAAGGGCAGCACGGAGAGCTATTTGACGCGATTGCTCAGGAAAGAATGTCATTGCCACCACACTGGAGTTACCGCACCAGGAACTGTTTCCATGGAAATATTCCCTAGATTGACACTGTAAAGTACAGTCATGTGCAACATAAATACACGGTACTGAGAACTGTCAGGCAATGGCTTTCCCCACAAATCCTTATTTTCAGCCAGGTTGTGTTGGAATGGCATAAAATATGTGGCTTCCCAAATTTACTGGACAAAAGAATCATCAAAGAACAAGGCAGACAAAATATTTATTAGCATATTTAGGGTTAAATATATATACTGCATCTCTCAAGCACTTTGCTGCTCCATGAATGACAAATTAGAGTATCAGAATGCCAGAAAAATGTGAAAACGCTGCCTTGTGTGTAAACAAATGTGTGAAAATACCACCTCAGCCAAGTTTTTCTTACAGCGTGTTTTTATAATAAGAAATCTATTCGGTATATTGACATTCATATTTCTCTCAAAGTATGACACATCAAGTACAATGTAACTATCTGTTTAAAAAGGGTGGGAGGACTCCGGCAGCCTTGTGTTCATTTGTTCTTTATGTTTACAGTTCGCACATGTTTTGACGCTAGTGTGAGTTCCCGTCATTTTCCGCCAGACCACGGCCAACATGTATGTATATTCTACTATATGTAACATCGATGCTCCTGCGTTTAGGCTCAAAGGAGTCTTTGCTCTCGGCGACCATCTCAGCCAATGAGGAGGCCATGACCATCCTGGAGGAGGTGATCATCTACACGTTCCAGCAGTGCGTCTACTACATCACCAAGGTCCGGCGTTTGCCATCCGCCCTCATCCTCTCTGTACACTCCCTGTAATTTGATAATCACTTTATCCCGGTGTCACCGTCGGTCAAGTCTGATTGATGGTGCCACTGGCTCCCGGTCATGACAGTAAAAGTTGACAAACGCTGTTGTGGGGGAGGCGGCGGTGGTAAAATGCCGTAATGTGTCCAGGTTACACAGTGGCCAGTGGTAGGCCTCCACCGGCACGTGTTGCTGTGACAGCCCAGAGGAGCTGAGCCAGGTGGCCATGAATGTGTCTCACGGGGGGGGTGGGTGTGTGTTATGGTGCCACGGGAGTCGCATCATAATGATTGTAAGAAAGGAGGAACAAAAGCAACATAAGACAATGGGGGGGAAGCCTATTATGCTTAGGTGTGGCCATGATACACGTAGCACAGTATGCCGGCAGGCCTGATGTGTACTGTTAATAATAGCAGGCCACCTGATGGACAGGAGCACATCCGCCCTTCTTGTAGGTGGTGATCGAACTTAATGTTTGATCCCGCACATGGAGCAACATAAAAGCCTCTAGCAGTCATTGTCATTATATGTAGTTTATCATCCAGCTAGTAAAATCGCAGCAAATAAAGTTTAGCTATTTATTTGCTTGGGATGCAGTTTTCTCATAAACACCTCATGGGTGCGTACAAATAATCGGGGAACAAAGATCATTACACACACGGTATGGCAGGTAATCGGTAGCGCGGCGTTTACGCACTCTTCCTTTGCGCACACAAGTCTGTGTGCCATGTTCCTTTCAGAGCGATGCATCCACTCAGACAGTTAGCACTGTCCGGTGCATAGCAGATGGTCACCAGCCCGCAGAGTGACACTTAAATACACTCTGGCACCAAATAACCCCTCTAATCTGCCCTCTTATGCCTGCTGGAGCACCCGCTGAGAGGGACATTAATAGCACAGTCACTGCCGTGTGCAGACAGCCCTTGCACTGGTCTGCCAGTCTGCAAGGAGATTTTCGTGTGGACTGTGGGCTGTGATGGAAGGGAGTCTCCAGTCTTTGGGACCACCTGCTTGCAGGCAGATCCGCCTGGCCCGGATTCAGGCCGCAGTGCCGCAGGGGGAGCAGCTTCCATCTGTGGCGGACGCGGGCATCGAACCACGCTAGGCAGAGGATCCAGAGCCAGGATGGTCACTGACCTGTACCGCACAGGGCCTGGCAGGTGTTTTATTAGGGGTGTGTTCACTGCCGTCAGTTAAGTCAGGA
>JAODKF010000103.1:22583833-22599598 GCA_026779585.1 Mormyrus proboscirostris
ACTGAGTGCGATCTGAGAGATATGAGGTGAACCAGGTGAGAGGGGTATGACTAATGCCAATGGATGTTAATCTGTTTAGGAGGATATCATGGGAAATAGTATCAAAAGCTGAACTGAGATCTAGCAGTATGAGAATGGTGAGAAGGCCAGAGTCAGCTGCCATCAGAAGATCGTTAGTGACCTTTAACAAAGCAGTTTCAGTACTATGATTGGGGCGGAAACCAGATTGAAATTGTTCATATAGATTGTATTCATTGAGGTGAGAGTGGAGCTGGGAGGCAACAACTTTCTCTAGGATTTTTGAGATGAAAGGGAGGTTTGATATAGGACGAAGATTGTCAAAGTTATTGGGATCTGCACCAGGCTTTTTGAGAAGTGGAGTAACAGCAGCAGTTTTCAAAGATGAAGGAACAATTCCAGTGTTAAGGGAAGAGTGAATAATACTGGTTATGAGAGGAGCCAACGAGGGCAGACAGGCTTTAACTAACACTGTAGGGAGGGGGTCAAGCTGACAGGTGGATGGTTTAGATTTTTGAATGAGATTTGATACATCAGTTATAGAGGGAATGGTGAAACTTGAAAATAACTGACAGGGAGACAGTGAGGTGAGCGGGGAGTTGGCTACAGAATTAGACGCTCCTATAGAGTTAAGTTGTTGGTGGTTATCAAAGATTTTAAGAGTGAAAAAGGACATTTCTGCACAGACTGATTTACAAAAATTAAGAGCAGGCCTCGGGTCAAAGGCCAGTGTGGTTTCTGCTTCATTTCTTTGGGATACAGATTAAAAACACTGGGAGGGATCAGAGATAAGCAGCATAACAAGATGTGTGGCCAAAAAGAGACACACGGGTGTCCAGCCTGGGCTATTCAAGAGGGGGTGTCTTAGAATAAGCAAAAGATTAAGTTGCCCCCACATCAGCTGCTTAGTTCTTAGTTACTTATGTGATCTCCAAGTTTTAAGGCTGAAAAGCCCCTTTGCAGCCAATCCTGACGGAAACAAAAAAAAAAAAACCCAACCTTCATATATCAAAACAAACACTCGCACTATCAATTTCCACTGACATTCTTCCCAATGTTGCAAAATCCTAAACAATTATAAAAATGCTGCCTCATCACTCTTTGTTCTTAAGTGGCAAAACTGCGCAGGTTGATCAGTGCAGGGATGAGGATTAAGATCCACATTGCATCAAGACCCTGACAAGCTCTTTCACGATCTTAAGATGACCTGCAACAACCTTAAACACCACATAGTATTTCAGTAGCAACCAGCCATCAACATATTTTGAATAGATGTTTAGGTCTTACACACACACAAACACCAAAGACCTAACATCTGTGATTTCTGTCACCTATAACAACCATCATGATCGTCACACACCAAACTTGGGTCTGTTTTCCCGAGGTCGTCCTGGGGAGCTTTACAGCAGTGTGCCCTGGGGGGCTCCAACACGAAAAACCGGCTCATGGTGCAAAGAGAGACATCACTGCCACGACAGTGTGCGGAGCTGCATTAATGCGCCCAGCCTCCCGCGACTGCGCATTGATCAGCCGGACGGACTAACGGCCACTGATAAAAGCTGAGTGATTCGAAAGGGACAGACCTTATAGTTCCTGTTGGAGAGGCCAGAGGACTCATGATGCTCCTGAAGTCATTGTCAGGAATGTTGATTTTCAGTGGGGACATCTGGGGGCAGAGCGGCCCGACCGGGGACAGGGACGCATTCTCCTTCACTGCTTCCTGGTGGCACAGCGCCGTGAACTGGATTTTTATGACTGTGCTAGGAAACCGGAATGTGCACCTGAAATTTAAGAAAGATTAAAGAAAATTTAAGAAAACTGCAAAATATATGGGCAATTCCAGACTTATGGATGTGACATGTGCCATTTAAATTCATACTGGCAAACAAAATGCCTCCAAGCATGGATAAGCTTAGTACGATGATTTAATTTGCATAGTTCCATGTAACCTCCTCGGCTGAACACAGTGAAATCCTAAAAATTCATATATTAATTGACAAATTAGAAATGCACAGCATTTTATCAGGTTAATGGATGAGATCAAACAGACCATTAACCAAGTTGCAATGTTATTTACTCACATCAACAAAACAGCATTAGCTTAAAAGCAGGTCATTTTCATGTCGAGCAGAATATCAAAACTCAAAAGGAAATTTACTTCATATAAAACTGCACAAACATCACAGATTCTTAATCATAACTCCAGTGATAGTTGTTTTAACGTGTAAACAGCCAAATGATAGCAAAACGAACCGATGCAGACAATCAGTATGTTTGGTTTCACATAGCAGGGCTTGGCTGCCGACGAGATCGCTTCCAAACAAATCATTTAAAATGAACATTTAAGCGAATGAGGACATTCTTCACTCAGTTGCTCAATGTTTGTTTAAAAAGCATTACTTAACACAACTGAATTGAAACACAGGATGCACCTTGCTGGTGAATAAAGACTAACTTAATGCATTCTGGAGATACCCTTCAAAAGGGAAACTTCCAGCTGCTTATCCTGATTATGGGGGGTCTGGAGCATATCTCAGACAAAGCTCGGGTACGACCTGAATGAGATGCCAGTCCGTCTCAGGATAAAATTAGACACACCAGAGATTGCATGTCACTGTACAGTGAGAGAAAACCAGAGTACATGTTGGTGCAACAGAGAAAACATGCGAACAACCGTGGTGGCGTAAGGTAACAGAGCTCCACGTCTTACTGGAAGAAATACTTTTTTTCGTAAGCAACCAAAAAAAAAAAAAGTTGCATCGGGACCTGCACAGATACCGACCCACAGAGGTATTTTTACTGGCCCATGTGATCGATAAAAAAAGTTTGATGTTCAGGTCTGTGACGATGAACAGATTTTTACTCACAAATAATTGTTTATTATTAATTCAAAGCAGTAAGTTAAACATAAAAATCACAGATTCTCTTGACTTCTAATGACAGATTTGATGCTTTCCAAAAAGGAAAAGCAAAATCTTACAAATAGTTTGTAGATATTGTAGTTTTTGTTGGACAGGAACATGGTCACTAAAACTTGGTCCCTACTGACATGGCGAAGTCTGGATGTGGCACATTAAAGAAAATTATTGACCAGGCCTGTAATCACACACTGACTTGAAAAGAATTAACCGTTTTTTTTCTTTTTTCCCCCAAGTAAAGGGTGAAGGAGTTGTTCTAGATTGTGTGAATAAGCATTTCCTTCTGTATCTGATCTGTTTTGTTTTTAAGCAAATGCTGCTAACCCAAAATGCACCACAGACTATACCAGAAGTATTTTGGCATGTAATTATATATATAATAAAATATGGTATGTAATTTTTATATATATATAAATATATATATATAAATATATAAAAAATTCAGAAGGTTGTGAGTTTGAATCCTGTGAATGCCATGAGTGATCCTACTCCAATGGGACTTTGAGAAAGACCCTGAACCTGCAACTTCCTGGGTATGACATTAACCTAATCAATCGTAATAGTTTATATATTTCATGCAGTTACTATACTACTATATGTTCATGCACTTGAGTAGTAACTGAGTTACTAATTTACTTGGTGTCTCCTCATGTACTGTATTACCTAGTATATCATCCTTGTGAAAAGTGTAAACCACATTATAAATAAGTACACAGCTGCACAAATAAGTACCATAACACACACACAACTGAGAGAGACATCTCCTTTATAGACAGGAAAAAATCAAACCGATTCCTTTCCTTCTTAATCTAACAGCAACTGGTATTAGTGGATCGTCATGTTAGAAACACAAAATGTCTCCAAGATGGTACTTATCCATAGTTCCCAAAAATTACTCAGCCCATTCACCCCTCCCACCAGCAGCAAGCCAAGCTGGCTCTCCCAGGAAATGTTTACACAAGCAGGAGAGAGGGAGCCAAACTGCAGCAGTCAGTGGAAGCGGAGCGAACAGAGAGCCCGGCCAAAATCCAAACAATCAGGGGGACGGCGAACTCTTTCCATACAGACCTTTATTAGAGACATCCCATTGCCAGGGAGAGAGAGAAGCTCTCAGGCTGTGTTTGCCAGAAACAGACCGAAGCAAGGCTAGCGCCGGACATGCGACAAGACAAGGCGACTGACAGTCAGGCTTCTGCTTATCCTGTGAGTTTTTGCATCATATCAATATCTAAAATGTCTTGCAAGCATTCCACATGACAGACAAAAAAAGGAGGTGATAGCCAAAACAGAAAAAAGTTTACAGACTTGAAAAGGCCAGTCTTTTTGATAACAACATTACAAAGACGTATCTGTATAAATAGAATGAAAATAATTTCATGCAGAAACAATTGTTTCTGCATGAGTACAAAAACTAAATAATCCAACAACTGCTGAGATCCTCTGGAAAAGTTTTAAGTTCCTAGATTAAGGGAAAGCCACAGAAATTTGAGTTTAATTTACTGTAGATGTTATTTTTTAAACCATACCAATGAATCATTAAAATGTGTTTACTGTACATAATGGCACCCAGCAAGACCAAACAGGCATTCAGATTAACATACAAACCACACTGTCACTCCACACTGCAGTTGCTCCGACAAAAACATGTGGAAGTTAAAATATAGAAACACTGACAGTTGCTTGGTAATACTCTGTAGTTACAGTACTACCTGCAGGCAAACAGATCCCGAGAAATGAGTGACCAGCATTTCCATAACCGAGCCCTGCTGATATTCACAGGCATGTACTCCAGGGGAGTAGGGTGCCACCATCTACAGGAAGATAACGGTCCCACAAGGTAATAAATGCTGCATTATAAGAAGAAGCTAATTGTTTAGGATAATATTACTTCACTTCAAATACACTCAGGGACCTTATAGAAACATACCAAACCAGAACTTTCCACTGACTGAATCAGTCCTCTGTAGGATTCTCTGGATTATGGTCACACATATACAAATCACAAACAGACCCCAGGCCAGATCAATCCCCTCCACTGCACCATTTCCTGAGTGTCATAGCTAGATACATGCTATCAGGTTTAAAAAAGAAAAAAAAGATGATGATGAACTGAGGCCTATTTATAAAGCCCGGCTCAGTAAACTTCCCCCCGAATGCGATGTCTTCTCGCCTTTTTTTTTTTTGTCTGGCGCATTTTAAGTGGCCCTTCACATCTGCGAATCACACACTGTTCATCACCGGAGACTCCAGCAAACTTACATTGCCAATTAAACCCAGTTAAACTTTCACTGGGCTTCCACGTGCAATAATGCCCACTTGTAACTCACGCCTTCAACAGAACCATCTAATAAATAATTCTGCAGAGATGAACACCACTGTCTCTATGGCTTACAATCACGGAGAGAGGCGTCATTTTCCGATCGAGGCTGAGAGGCTGGCAGCCGTGAAACAGGCCTCCATTGTTCCCCTAAATGAGGTGGAGTTTACATCAAACGGGGTCTCTCCACTGGCCCCCGGACAAGGGAATCCATTATCACGCCCCAGCGCCTTTTCTGACTGGCACTTGGATGTTCTGCAAGATGCCAAGTGATTTGTACTGTGAAAATAAGGGCAGTGAAAGTGGGAGGAGCCCATATAAAAACACAGCTATTCCTGGCAGACTAACAAACACTCCAGACTGTGGAAGTCTTATACAGATTCAGCATCCACTACTATTTTAATGAAAACAGGAACGGTCATTTACAATGTTCTTCACCACCAAGAGACCAGGTGTACCAACAATCAACTGGTGTAAACTTTGTGATTACTTAAGGCTGCCATCGCTCAAAATTCTGATCCTCAGTTTTCTTCTGGACCCTCACATTTTTATGGAAAATTATAACTAAAAAAAGATATAAGTTATATAATTGATATCTTTCTGGTGATTGTAGCACTTATTTACAACTAATGACATGTAAAGAATGGCTGGCCCCCCAACTTGCCATTTCTGATGTCAGCCATTTTGTAATGTCCAATTTCCCTGGGCAAACTGCTTCAGCCTACGTATCACACTTCACCTTAAAATGCACACATCCACTGAAAATCCATGATGCCTGTCAGTCAAGGTGATGGAGGGGATTTTTCAGTCTAACACAGACGGCTGTATCTGCATGGCCGCAGAAACTCCACAGTGTCAATAAAAATTAAGAATTTAGCTAGCATTACTGAATATTGTGATTAGATTCTAATCTGTAACTAAATAAAACGACTGGCATGCAGACAGCGGTAGGCTGTTGACTGAATGACTAAAGGAAAACAAAATAACTCCCAGACTAGATTTACAGATTAAACACATTTTAAAGTGCTTAGCTTCGGGGGTGACTGTATATTTTAAGTATCAACAAATATTTGTTTCACACGCACGTGTATACACAAACAGCATACGTCTGCTCCCGTAAATTTTATCAACTGAATCAAAAGATTCACGTCAATTAAAACTGCTGATACAAGAAAAAAAAAATCACAGCATAATTAAAAAGTGATTGCGTTCTATACGTGCTGTTGTAACTGTGAATAGATCTTAAGAGAAAACGTATGTAATACTATAGGCACACCGTGCAGCACACAAATGATCCGTTTTTACCCCAACAGCTCGGATCTCATGTTGTACAGGCGGAAAAGAGGCTGAAAGCGCGACCCCGAGAACGGGGGCGCGCCGCCGGATGCGGGGAAGGGGTTCGCGATACGGTCCCACGCTAAAGATGGCGGCCGCTCCCGGCAGAACACGTGACCGAAAGCGTACGCGGCCCTCGCGCTCGGCTCGGTCGACGTCTGACGTAGCGTGTTTATGTTGAGAGAGCGCATCCGCCTGCAAAACATAAACACGCTGCTGCGGCCACATCTGGGTCCGTTAAATTAAAGATAGATAATTAAGGATAATGTGGTCAAAGAAAAGCGCCCCCCAGTGGCTAAGTATCGGGCTGTCAACGCATATTTGACTTAAAAACAACTTCCTGTTTTAATCTGGCTTAATTAGAGTTTGACGACATGGCTATAAGTTTGACTTTGTCTGCAAGATTCGACCAAAACTGTGTCGTTTACCGTCTTCGTTACATAACCCCTGCATTAAATCCAAATATTACAGTGCTGACAGCGAGCTAAACTGCACTATTTGGGTTTAACTGAAAAAAATGGCTGATTGAATTTCTTACCTAATACATTTCAGACAACACATCAATAGTAAAATGAACTAGAACCTATACGCGTTTACGGTATTTAAGTTTCCAGGAAACAACTAACCAATGATCACAAAAATTATTTATGCAACATATTTTAATCTAGAATGACATTAACTGTAAAAGTTGCAACATGACTAAAAAAACGCAACAATTTTTCGACAAGCTTCTTAATGATCCACGATGGTGCAGCCGAGTTTGATAATTACATAACAACAGATGACACGATAATGCTGTCGCCATCGGAAAATTGTGCATTAAATAAGGCGATCGGACACATGCAATGCAAAGGGCTTACTCTCTCGGTAGCCGAAGCGGAGGGGCGCCTCTCCTTTGGAAAACGCCGTCCACGAAGACGCCGTTTTTGCCCAGGCAGCGCAAGTAGAAAAACGGCTCCTCAAAAGTGATCTGCAGGTGCCGCCTGGAGATAAAGCTGGAGTGACCCATGTTCACGTCCACCGATCCGTGTGAAGAGTTACGGCCGATGGTTACCGTCCGCAGCCGCATTACAAACTCAAAGTCCCTGCCTTCCAGGCGCGCTAGGGCCCGAGGAGGGGATAGGGCTACGGGTTCAATCCCTGCAGGACTGGCCGAGTGGGAGTACATGGGCGCTGCTGCCACTCGTACCGGGCTGCAGGGAGCAGACTTGAGAGCCAGCAGGGCCCTTGCTCCGGTATCATCCGCGAAATCAGACATGTTTTTGGAAGATACACAGGAATACCAACTTTAGGTACACCACTAGGAGAAACTAAGTCTTGTTGATGGGAGCGCAGCACAACATGGATTGGGTTCCTCTAACACCCGCAACGGATCCCCGGACCTGGATCGGACGGAAGTGCGGCTGTCTTAAAGACACGACGGGCTTCATTCGACATTCGAGACGGTTTCTTCAGATACCCGTAATGAGCTGCATGCGTTTTTACATACGAATTAAAATACCTACATAATATGTTATTAATGTTTACTTGTTCCAGTGTTTATAATCTTAAACCTTGCACAGGAATCGATGTAGATCTCACACGGAATATGACATACAGGCACAATTTTACCTTTAGGCAATAGATTATGAATTTATAACATGCATTTGCAAGATGCATCAATTGCCAACTGAGCAACCTCTGGACGAAATTTGTGATTACAGAATATTTTATTCAACAAAACGCATAACGTCACTCGCCCACAAATAGTTAACTCTTAGTTCCTGGAACTAGACACGTGCGTTACATGTGGCATTTCTGTGAGCTCAAAGTGAATAGTCTTAGTTTTAAGTTAATATATGATGAAATGTGAGCTTCATACTTTTAGGTGCAAAGCGTAAAAAGTAATACAAGGCAATTTAAAGGGGTTGTTTAAGAGTACGAGTTCGTTGGCGCTTGGTATCCGTGCTCTGTTTATAAACATGAAAGGTACAAGAAAAGCCAAAAGCACGGAAAATGGACTTCATAGGAGGACTGACTGTATTGCACCCCTGCAACACCAGCAGGAGGCAGTGTCGGATCAGTCTTGGCAGCTCTGCTTTAGACTTGCGAAACGTAATGAACAATACTGGTTCAGTCTAATGCGACAGTCTTTGGTAGCTTAACATCACAAACAATTTGAGTTAAACTTCTTCATAAAATAATTCTGTAAATGATACGCATAATTGTATTGGTTAATTTAATTTAAAACTATTAAATACTACTGCAATTAAACAGGTTTAATATCAATATTAAAATTAAATGATATAGGAACCTTTTCATGCGCAAATTTTAAGTTTAATCAAATATTAACATAAAGCCTATAATATCAAACGCAAATTGGGTCATAATGAAGTCAAGCATTTTGTGTGGTCACTCTTGGCAAAGTAAACATGTAACCTATGGTAATATATTTGTAATAAGTGTTTTCCTCAAAATGAAAATGTAAACAAGTCCATGTCCCGAGAAGGACGTTCTGGTCATCAAATGAATATAAAACCCCACACTTGGCATTACTGAGACAGAGCAGTAATTACGTTTTCTCATCAGTTTGACCAGATTACAGAATTCAGTACTTTATGATTTCATTGTGCTATTTATAGAATGTAAAACGACAAATTCATTAAACGCGTCGAAACCAGTTCCTGGAGATACGTAGTACGCGCGGAACAGCTGATTAATCGATTAATGGCAATTGCAACTGATTTTGCAACTAGTGCTATATATTGTAAACAGCTGGCTTAGAAGATACTGTACGGTGTTTTGCTCTGGTTTCCTGGTGCAGTTAGGCTAAGTGGTGTCTTTACATCGCCTCTAGAGTACTGTGTGTGTGCCTGTGCAGGGTGCAGCGCAGCCTTATGCCATATGCAGTATGTGGGGTAGCTTATATGTATGGCCGTATTTTGATGCCACCTTGTGGCCATTTTTAAAAATTGATTATTTACAGAGAAGTGTGGTACACTGACGCAGTGCTGGGCGGGGTATCTGTTCCAACCCTGCCCGCCTCCTCGGGTCTGCGGTTTGAATGCTCTCCCTTTGTTGCGTTGGTTTTCTTGGGTACCCTGGCTTCCTCTTGTAATCCAAAGATGTACACTCGGAAGGACTGACTAAACTGAACGTAGTGAGTGTGTATCTGCCCTGTGAAGGACAAGCCCCCCAGTCAGTGTGCTCCCCAGCCTGATCCCTCACTCTGCCTGCAGTAGAGGCTACAGATCAGCTACAGATGTCCCTTCCGCTCAGTTGGATGAATGTTTTCAGATTTCCGGAAGCCTTTTTCTCCTTTTATGTATATATATATAGGTGGGAGGTTCTTTCAAACAAACTCAATCACATTCTGAAGAGATGACACATGGCACATATTGGTCTCATTCACCACCAAATGGTGTGTTCAGAACCAAATACCTATATGTCAATCTGCATATTGTTTGTGAGGAGTTACCATAATCATTTTGAAATAATTGTTACAATTAATAAAACAGTAATAGAATAAATTCAGTAAATCCGTTAATCCATCGAAAATAAACGATGACAAAATATGAGTGGCGTTGTCGATTCGGTAGTGAAGCATGCATACTCTGATGCACGTTTGCCCTCCACTCGTGTGTGGGTTTCATCCCACCATATTTTTGTGTTCTTCATTCCAGTTCTGCTTGCTCATGCATTAATTGAGAGCCCTTCTGTGCCTGCAAAACAAACCTTTCTGCTGTGGAGAGTCATTCCATAAAAACAATTGCTTATTTAATTTAAGAGAGATCCTTCAAAAATAGACTGAGTAGCACCTTTCAGAGTGAGTTCTTCTTAAAAACTGAACATTCAAATGATATAATTAGCATTACTAATATTAACTACTCAATAGTGGTCCTGGACAGAGCATAGAAGAATAGGTAATTTTACAAATATGGGAGTAACATAAAGATGCTGCTGAAGTGTAAACCACAGACGCACGGTGAAACACTGCCAGGAAAACACACAGAGATGAATATATCCCAACAGTACATAAACACAAAAGTAATATCAGAAAACTTCAAACTTTCAAGAAATATTTTCAGAAAATTACATTGAATGAGTCTTTTCATTGTATAACTATAATTATAACATTAGGCTAATGATTGGGGAAAATGCCAGTTAATTCGTCTCAGACAAACAAAATATACATAGGTTTTATACATTTATATGCATTCACTTTTCATTATTAATGGCATCTTGGAAGCATCAGCGTGGGACAAGTTTCAGTTTTATCGGACTTTTAGGTGCAAGCAGTCCTTTAATGTCCAGTACAAGTGGTACCTGAAGCAAAAAAAAAACAAAATAGGAGCTGAAATTTCCCAATGAAAGTTCTTTACCTCCAAACTCCATATTCAATAAGTCTAATCAATCTTCCCTGTAATGCGATAACCTGTAAATTACAAAATTTTACTCTGCCTCATTTGAATAAATTTAAATATTCCTGTACTGTTATTGTATTCCTACATTTTTTGTTGTAATTTTTTAAATACTTCATTCATCTCTACTTACGGTTTCAGAAGGTTGCACATTCTGATAATATACTTGACCTTTTCAATCAAAACATGTTTGAGTATGCCATTAAATATGTATTTAATAAGATTATTAACTGATTCGACTGAAATGTGAAAGGCAGAAACAAACGGCAGTTGACGAAAGGGCAGACTTCGTAGCTAATTTCGTAGCGGCGGATCGACGCAGTGGATTGACTGAGTAGTGATTCTTCATAACAGTGATGGAAGGTGGCGGGAAAATTGCAAACAACATATTAATGAATAATGAATCAACACTACTCACGGGTGTCTCTTTGCCCACAACAAGGGTGAAGTTCTGAAGGATCTCGACTATAGCCAGTTTCACAAGGATAAGAGCAAATCTCATCCCAATGCAGTTACGGGGCCCCGCTCCAAAAGGCAAATACAAGTATGGATCTATGCTCTCTTTGTTCTTCTTATTAAACCTATTAAGCAGAAAACATGGATGCAAAACAAGGCATAATGAAAAATGTATCAGAAATGTAAGGAACGAACATATCATTTTCAAACAATGAGACGAAGTCTGTTATTCAGCTAATGAATAATATAAGATGTACTTGTTACCGAGTTCTGTTTGGCAAATGGAAATGTATTAAAGCAAAATGTGCATGAAAACTAACCTCTCTGGGTCAAAGTCCTCTGGGTCAGTCCAAACATCGGGATCACGGTGTAGGGCAAAAGTTGGGATCATGACCACGGTTCCCTTGGGAATGATGACCCCATTAATCTCAATGGTCTTTTTGCAAACCCTCTCAAGACGGCCTGCGATGGGGTAAATCCGCAAGGATTCGCTCAAAACCATGTCGAGGTACTCCATATCCATCAATTTGTCATAAGTCACTGGGGCCTGAGGAAAACAAGCAAATTACTTATGCATGTAGCATAATATGTCAGCATATGAAAACACTGGAATCACGAATAGAATCTTAATATGGAATACTAATATACCTTTAGTTACACAGACCACATTTAAAATTTTCGAGCTAATGAAACTACGGTAGACCAAGGATCTTCTTGTGTTCAATGCTGATGCTTCTAATGTCACGCCCAGCTCCGTATGATCCTCCTGTGTGCCACGCCCACCTCATTACCTTGTGTGATTCCCCGATTGTGATCACCTGTTGCTTGTTTAGTTTAACCTGTCTAGTGTATTTAGTCCTACTCAGAGTCAGTCTTCCCCAGACTTGTCATTGTAATGTCTCGTGTGTGTTACCCGTGTTCGAGTAAAAGCCCTTGGTACCCGTTCTCCTGCCTGCCAGCCTGCTTCCTTGCTCGCCCGCTCGCCTACTCATCCCTGGCGTAACGTGACATCTAAACTACCAATAAAACATTTATTGAAGAGTAACTATAATATTATACATTTAGTCTTATTTAAACTTTTTCTAGTACAGTTTTTCATAGTAAATTAGCCTGTGTTCATTCTTTTAAACTCTTGAAGCTATTACAGTTTTAAAACGTTTGACACGGGTGGCGAAGGGATCTCACAGCTGGGGGTAATATTTGCCGACCGGGGGGATTTCTTGGTAAATTGTTGCGAATTTTGCGTGATTGTCTGTTATCAAAACAGCCTCTCTGTAAAATTTGCTGGCCATATTCACCTTCGTAGATTTTGCAGTGGCCCCCTTCTGTGACAGGCCAAGGGTGAATGACCTTGCTTCTGATGCTTTAGGTTTGACAGTTTTTGTGTTTAATAATTACTTTCTTTACACTATAGTTAGACTAAATTGGCTTTGACTAAGCATGTTAGCCAGCATTACGTAAATATGGCCGTACTGACAACACTTGATCTACACTGTTGGCTTTTCCTGATGGGATGTCATCGAACAGGAGGAACACTGTATCACTGACTACATCATTCAAAATCTTCAGTACATGATGTCACTGGGGCTGTACCCTCAAGGGTCTGCCAATTATACCATTACCTGTAGGTAACTGTACCTTTTAAGGTATAGAAATCAACTGGGGAACATGTCTGTACCATTGATGGTACATTAATGCTGTTTGTACCTTTGGGATGTTCCTCAGAGTCCATTTCTGTACATTAAAAGGTATAATTACAAAGGTAGAGCCCCCAATGTCAAGCAAAGATACACATTTTTGCCACTTTTTCTGAGAGTGTACATAAAGTGTTTAATAGAGTGTGTGATAAAGTGTCAAACTAACTGCTACTTCTGAAAATAAATATGTATGCCTCTTTCCTCTCTGGTTTTTCATTTAACTGGAGTTTCCTTAGATTAGTGTTTAAGGTTAATCTCAGCCCCAATAAACCTTATGTCTAAAACCCCATGACTGTGTGGTCCTGTTTACCGACCCTATGGGGGCCTCACATGTGCTTCAGCTTTTTGACCTTTGCTCTCTGATTGGCCCCTCCCCATGTCATGCAGTCACCTTATTGGGAAAGGTCTTGTTGATCTCGTTTTGTAGCTTTTTCATGACTTCAGGGTTTGTGGCCAAGTTGTAGGACAGGAACGACATAGTGCTGCTGGTGGTCTCGTAACCGGCAAAGATGAAGATCATGGACTGAGAGAGGATCTCGTGGTCTGTCAGTCCTGAAGATAGGGACCAAAACATAAGCAAGAGAGAAAGACGCATGTACACTCTGACACTACATTATGTCTGGCCGACATTTACAGCAACACATCTAATGCTCATATCATTTCTTGACAACCTGCTTCATTTTGGTTTCAAATGATGCAGATAAACTCAGTGCTAAACCTCTATATCTATCGACCCCCCATCCATTGCTTATATTAATAACCAGTGTCTTCATAAATTAATTAAAAAAGTAAAAGATGTCCAAAGTTGAAATTCTTACTTAATCATATAAATTCACATTTCTTAAATACCTTTTACGTCATTTTCATTACATTCCTTTTCCGATATCTGAGAATCCACCATCAGCTGTAAGAAGTCCACTCGGTCCTAGGTAGAGGAGGCACATTTCACTTATGATCTGGCCGTGATGTTAGTTACAAGACCGTCTTCATTGTGCATCACCTAAGATGGAGGCTGGCCCGTTATGGCTCCGCCTTTTAGCATCATTTTTTTTTTTAAAGACGTTTGCAATTTAATCTTAATGTGTTATAGCAATTATGATTCCAGCAAGTCCCTAAGACACTAACAGTAGGCTAATGGATAGAGTTTGTTCTGGTGTATTACTAAAAATATGAAAAAAAACTTTACTTTGTGGACTTTAGTTTGACGTTCAGCCTTTATTTTCTGAAGAGAGGCGTAAAAGAAATCGGTCACAGAGGAAGGAAAGAAGGTGAAGTCCAACTTCTCCAGCAGGGACGTCATGAAAGGGAAAAATGCTGCACAGGTAAAACCACAACATTCAAAAATGAGACGTGCATAGGAAAGCTTGTCTACCAACATTAATACAAACCAATTAAACTTCGATTACCAACAAAGATGAAAAGGGGATTGAGAAAATCGAATTTCAGCATTTTCTTGATGTTGGTGACAAAGGGGTCTTTGGGATTGTTAAGAGAGTCAATGTCAATGCTGAAAGCTGTGCTTGTCACAGAATCCATACTGTAGGCACCAAAAAACCTGAGGAAAAAAATGAGGAAATAGATTAATTCTTGCAAGGTACATTCTAGTGTGTAATTCCACACCCAGGCAAAGGCGATTGTATGGTACGTGATACAGCGTAATCACTGAGAACCACAAGTAACAGGTACTTTTTAGCTACTCACTCTTTCACTTCCACTGATTCATCCTTGTCAGCTGACTTCTTCAGGTTCTTCACTAATGTACTGGAATGTTTCTTCATAATCGTAAACATCTGAAAAATGACAACAGACGTACGCTGACAGATTACTTCTAAGAACTATAGGTGACTTTAAATGAATGATTAAGTTTGGATTTAGCATTAAATGCTTGTTGATGCAGAATTATGTAATGGATTGTTAATAATATGTGTATTTTAAAATATCTGTACTTTAAATTCTCTGTTATGCAACAAATGAATTCAACAAGTAAGTCAAATCGTAAATACAATGATATAGTTTTCATTTACATTATAGAAATGTATATTTGCTAGGAATTTGTCATTTCTGAATGAGTACTAAGTTCTTTGCTGTTGGCATTATCATTACTGTAATCTTCTACAGTTCATTTATCTACTGATATGAAGTCATCTCTAATCTAGAAACACTAATCTAGGTTTACATGGGCCTCAGGTAGCCGAGTGCTGTTCCACTAACCTCCTTGAGACGACCGCTGGTGAAGGACGGAGAAAGCACACTGCGAATTCTCTTCCACTGCTCATCCTCTGCGATTGAGACGGCATCATGCAGGGGTCCACTGAGGCCAAAGTTCTACAAATCAAACAGTGTTCAGCAATTTGGGACATACAGGGGCCTTTTGCAGGCGCTTCATCATTTATAAGCTGCAGGTGGAATTAAGTGATGTTGCCTTACTCGTCTGTTAGTAAAGAAGGTGTAGCATTCTTTGATTAGAATGGTTTTGACCATTCCTGGGTCCATAATAGCCAATACAGGCTGTCTGCCATCAAATATTCTACAATATAAAACAAATATAACCAAATAGTTACTTCAGCATTAGCTCAAATACAAGAACTCGTGGCCATAGGTGGAAATTAGCGGGAGAACATTTC
>JAODKF010000103.1:22599698-22643126 GCA_026779585.1 Mormyrus proboscirostris
TTCCTGATAACGTAGTGCAAGCTGAATCCTTGGGTTCCTTTAAATCAGAGCTAGATAAGATTTTAACAACTCTGAGCAATTAGTTAAGTTCTGCCCAAGCGAGCTTGATGGGCCGAATGGCCTCCTCTCGTTTGTATAGTTCTTATGTTCTTATATAAAGTGAAGCCACATCAGCACAGTCCTGATGCCTCAAATATACATGTATGTATCACAAAGCTCTACTGGATTATTCATTGATCTTCTTGTATGATTCGAAAGTAGTACTCACCCCCATGTTTTCCCATATTTTTGGAAACAGTCCACATCATAATTGAAGAAGCCCTGGATAAACGTGACGCAATACATTTTCAACATGTTATTACATGTTAACATTTCAAAATGTTAACACAATTAAAGCATTTCACATGGGTGAGGATTGTATGTATTTTTTAAATGTACCTTGCGGTATTCCAAAAGTGTTCCAATAAATGGGAGGGGCTTTGGCCCTGGAATTCCCAGCTTTTTAAAGAATCCATAAGGCCAATATCCATAACTGTCAATAACAAACGAAGGGTTACAGTACACACAAAAGTAGTGAGGATTTTAATCATGTGTTACAAAGCAATAAAATCTCTGAGCATTTATACTCAGAAATAACTCACTCACTATACTTTTCAGGTGAAAATTACCCAAAATCTTGTATATATACATACATAAATATTAGTACACATGTCAAGCATGTAATACACCAAGTAAGCTAAACTTGTGAATTGTACAGTCAAATATTGCTGCATTTTAAAAAAATCAGCTAAACACTAATTCAGTTTAGGAAAAAAAACATGAACAAAAGTAAATTAAAATACTATGATGCCGTTTTATGAAGCCCTAAGATAGCTGCAAAACACAACATTATATATGTGTGTGTTGTAGGTATATAGTCAATACTCACGCGATAACTAAGGTGAATAATAATAAAATCAGAGCCCAGGTCTCTGCCGAGAAATACCATGCGTAGCTCATGGTTCAGGTCTCTCCGGCCTTTCGAAAAAATATAGTGAAAGATATAACCTGAAATGGCGTTTCAATTTCTCCGAAGCACTGTACGGCTTTTAAAAACCTCTGTTAATAATTTACCAGCAACTTTTACTGCTGAAAGGCAAACACTCTGGATTACGTAACGCGCTCTGCCTCCGCTTCATATATCATTCTTTGTTCAGTCTCACGTGTCATATTAGTGTCTCAGATTTACATGCCTTATAAGGAGATTTCCCCTTGCCCTTAATGTAATTGTGAAATAATAAAAAAACCGAAATTCATCACGTCAGAAGGCTTTGCCTAATATGGAGTAAAGGACAGCTACCCATTTGCGTACAAAGAAATCCACTCCTTCCCCTTAACTCTTTAACTACCAAAGACGTGATAGCCTTCACTTTGTATAGACAAAGTTTACATTAAAACCGTGAGAAAAGACGAGAAACAATGATATATGTATGCTGGTCGTGCAATATCACTGAAGAGCCATAATTACTTCCCGGTGTTCTGTCCATTTGTCCTACCTTGTCGAGTTCTGCTACCCTACCGAAAACGCTACCGTCATTTTTAAGGGCAGAAACTGAAAGCGATTAGTCAGAAAAATAATAAATAAGTAACTAATTAAAGAAAACACTAACATATGTAATGGTAGACAGTCTGAAACACCTTACTAGATTGTATTGCCAGTGTTAAAACTATACGTACAGTTAGCACATCTCGATAGACTGCAAAACTTTATCAAAGCATCCCACCTTTATGAAATACTTGGGTGGCCATTTGCTAATTCACTGCCAATAGGAATAGAGCTTAATTATGAAGGTGATAACCATAGTTTTTTTTTTTTTTAATGTTTCATGTAAGACAAATGTAACAATGAATAGAAAACATTACGAAAAAAGTTATTTATTGCAATTTTGTAAGAATCAAATTGTATGGATTATATCAATCTTAAAAACAGAATACGTCATATCTGAAACAATGCAAAGATGACAGAACGTGCACTGTGCGTATGTTCTTCACTATACATTTTCACACCTGCACAAACATTTATCATACAGTATGTCTCTGATGGGAGATGGGCGGGTAAGAAACTACAGTATTTCATAATTATACCTTAAGTGTTATAAGTATTACAAGTATTTTCCTTTGGGGACAGTTACCTTTTCAGACAGGAGTGAGCAAACAGAAATGCCCCTTTTCCAGTGAAATCAGGCTCTTTTCAGTGAAATCAGGCTCTTTGCAGTGATATCAGGCTATGCCCGTCTTTACCAAATCATAGGCCTATCTGTTAAGCTTGCACTTCACTCTTGGAAATAAACATTAATTCTCCTTAATAAAAAAAACAAATGTGAAATTAGAAAGTGAAATGTCTTCTTCATATATGAAATAGTTTCTTTTGGTTTGAAAAGCATATTTAAAAGATTTGTAACAAAACTTCCGTCAAAAACAAAAGACTGAGTGAAATGATTTGCAAAAAAACAAATTGTATTATTTCTGCCTGTAGCTTTTTAAATATTATGTGTGAAATATAAAGTGTTCATTTCATAACATATAATATGATGGTAGGCTTATGTTACGAAAAAAAAAAAAACAATAATTAACAACAATGTGACAAGAGCTCATTTCGAATAATATTTGTATATCAAAACGGAAGTTCAGAGATAATACACATTACCATCCTTTTTCATCCCTACATCCCAGCCCTAAAACGGAAGTGAAAATCAACATTTTCTTTGTACATGTGCAGTCTTTGTGTAGGTGCTCTTCTGTCAGAAACAGCTGCAACTAAGTTGTGCCTTCATTCAAACTAGCGATGCGATTTGCCCAGTGAAGTGCTTAGCAACAAAACAGCACAAGCAAAGCAATCAAAGAGCAAACGTTAAATTATGTGTCCTTTAAGATGCCATAGCTTGTTATTCAAACACACACAGTAAGTGTTTCAATAAAAGTCTGTAGTACTGAAGCACTAACCCAGCCCCATCAAAAGCCACCCCGAGCCTATATTACCTCATTAACGAATCAAGTATCCTATTTAAAAAACGATTAAAATCATTCAAGAGAGATAAAACTAATTGTAATTAGCTGCCTATTGAGAGGTAAAGATTACTTCTAGTTAATCCCATTGTTAGCACACACAGCTGCCTATTATGCTCCAAATAAACATTTTTTCAGAAAGCAGGTACAGATAAGTCCCATTTTTTTTGCTCAGTGTAATTGATTGACCCAGTTTAACACAACTAATGACCACGGTAACTCAGATCTTCTGGGATAAAAACAAATAAGGATAAAGATTTCATATAAACACAATGGACACCAGTAAGGTTATTAAAGACGATATGCTTATTAAAGATGGAATCATATCTGTATTATATTATATTAAGAATTACCCAAATCCCCATTCCTCTAAGTGGTCCTGCAGTATATGCTATTAGCCTGTTATAAGGGCTGCACCCCCCCCCCCCACCCCATGAACAATATATAATTTTATAATTGTATGCATTTAAGGGCCCCTGTTAAGTGCTGCCCCCCTCCCCCATCTGCCAGGGTATCCATGCCCCTACTGCGCCCCTGTGGGCTGTGATAAACACACCTACTTCACGTTGGACACCAGTGCCAATGGACAATGTGAGTGTCCCCACAGTGAATTGTGGGGAAAATTTACAGAAACATTAAGCTAGTCATAGCTTGGGGCTGAATATTTATGTGATATATTTACTATTTGTGTGTAAGAGGAATCTCCCATTTTGCATTTTTTTTTTATGAGACTAGGGAATTTTCCAAGGGTTGGACTTTTGTGGATTAGGCAGTTATGCATTATGCATCACGGACTGGTTTAACCTGCTAGTTACGTCGCTGGCTCCCATTGGATTAAACAAAGCTCAGTGACAGGTCAAATAATCCCAGAGACTCTTAAATGGGATTTGGAACTGGGCAGTACAGGGTCACGACGGAATTTGTACAGATGGGGTGCTTTGGGTTGATGGGGTGATGGATTTCCACAGAACAGAGAAACACTTACAGAATGGAAAAAAGGAAAGGCATTTAATTTCCATCCATCAGTCTTCCAGTGGCTTATCCAGTACAATAGGGGTTCCAAACCCTTGATTCATGGCCTATATTCCACCAGCCTGTGGAACACACCATCATGACATTTATGCACTCTGATCGCATTTGAGAAACCCCCCCCAGTTGAAAAGTTTTATCTACCCCTCGCCTGCACCCCCATTGCAGGGGCCCTTTACTGTCAGCCCCCCACCACACCACCCTAGTTTGCAAGTTGTACCAATTTGAGAAATCTTTGCACGACATATGCTGGTCCAAGGTCAAGGTGATATTAGCCAAATGACTTTTTTCAAACTCACCACATTTAAGACTCAGTTGTGGGTTAAAGATGTAGCTGTTTGTCCTGCACCTGTCGCTTTTCTGACGAAAATCACTTCTCACAAGTCACTACAAGCTGAGCTATTAAAATCCAAGCAAGCATGCTCACAGTTTTAGTGTAAAAAAAAAAACCTGACCTGACGTTAATAACATTTCACAGCAGTGCTGTATTTCTGAAACTTCTCTCCTTTCAGAGATTCAGAGATTACCTAAATAGACAGCTACCTGTTTCCAATTCTGTGTCTTCATTTTTAAAAGTGTCAATCATTAGTGTTGAGCTCCACCTCTGTAATCAAACTTGCATCCACCCCGCAATATTTTCAGCTTAACTGCAGTGGTCCATACTTCCAAAGAATAAATCTCTCCATACTGGAGAAGAACATTAATTCATAGATATTAATCAGTTTAGTAGCTTGTCAGATTTAAGAAAATGTCAGATTAATACGTAAAAGCATACATTTTATTCTTTATTACTTTTGCTATATAATCCATTTTCTTAATTTTTCACTTGGCGGGGAACAGCACAAGGTCTGGCCATAAAAGAATATACGACAGATTGACCTGGTGTCCCAGGAAATTAAGCAGATCATGATCTGGCTGTTAAGGCAGGCAGGGTGATGCATGTCACCCGGGCAACCAGCAGCAAAATGGGGCGACTGGGTACCTGAGGTTGACAAGGAGTGATATCCTGCCCGTGGTATGGAGGCCTGCAAGTGACAAACAGCGCATAGCTGACAGCCAAACCCTGAAGGATGGTGGTGCTCAGTTAGACAAGAACAGAAAGGACCAATAATTGCAATATAAAGTAAAGTAATAAACCAGACATGCCGCAATCATATCCTCCACAGCTGAGTTTCTTAGTGACAACATTCTGCAAACATTCTACTCCAGTGGTCATAGACAACGATTTAGGTATATAATTTGACAGAAAATGACATCATTAAGCTGTCTTCAAACAAATAACAAATTAAATGGCAGAATGTCTATTATTAATGTATTATACTGTCCCAGAATCCAATGCGATTTGCTGAATTTGTTGAAAGAATATAAAATCTTTGATACGTTTTCTAATCCAAAAAGTTTTATTTCTCTATATCTTATATAGAAACATGTAGATCGGTGTTTCCCAAGCCGGTCCTCAGGGCCCCCAGACAGTCCATGTTTTTGGGAGGGAGCAGCAATGTGGGCCGTCTGTGGGTCCCTAAGGAAACACTCGTGCCGAAAACCAGAACAATCGAAATATTTTCATTATTGTTATGTACCAATGATTAAATTTAGTAAATCCGCCCATCCACCTTACGGTTTATCCTGGTCAGGGGTCTGGGGCAGCTGGAGAGCAGCCCAGGTATCATAGCGCACAGGAATGGGGTACAGCCTGTGTGGCTTTAATAAACATAATAACAATCAGCTTTTCCTTTTGTGGGAAATAAGTTAAGTTCCATCCATCCATTTTCTGTAACTGCTAATCCCATTCAGGGTCGCAGGCACAACACGGGGAATAACCCAGTATGGGGCACCAATGCAGGGCACACGCACACACACACACACACACACACACACACACACACACTCCACTTAACCTCAGCTTGTTGGACTGTGGGGGGAAACTGGAGTTCCCAGAGGAAATCCCATGATGGCAGGAGGAGACCATGCAAAGTCCACACACATAGAGCCCTGGTGTGAGGCAGAATTGCTGATCACTGTGCCACTGGCCACCCTGGAAGTTAAGCTCCATGTTGATTTTTGAATACGTTACTACCTAAGACCGCCTCAGTAAAACAAACCGAATGCGACTTGTCAGCTGTCAGCCATACTGGACAGTTGCCAGGGGACTTCGTCATGGTTACAGACTCCAATGTTACCCCAGACCTGTATGTGGAGGCAGCCCGTCCTCCTCGTGTCGGTGTGGAATTCCTACAGGTCTTCTGGTTCATCCCAAAGTCCAAAGATTTGCCATTTTGCTGGCCCGTCTCTAAATTACCCGTAGGGTGTGACTATGTTAGTGTGTCCTGTAATTAACTGGCATCCATTCTGCAGTGTCCCCCACCTTCTGTCCTGTGGGTCCCTTCCCCAAAGAGAGAGGCTATGGAAGATGCATCCATTCATTTTAATATGATTAAAAAAAGAACAAATCTCATAAAAATATCATCATTTTTGGTACTTTATAATCACTTTGTGTACAATGTCAAAGTTCACCATGTGCAGATAAGTGATAAGGCTGAGAAAAGATAGAGGAACTACAGTATGGGCATGGTAACTATGCACGAACTAGATCAAAGTTGAAATATGTTTACCATAAGAAGAGAAAGCTTTTAGTGGGTCTCAACAATCTTGGAGTGAGTTTTTTTCTGAAACTGCCATTTTTTTACTGTACCTCTTTTGTCTGAAAGTTAGGTCTTTGTAAATAACTGAACACAGAGGGTTGATAATGGAAAGAAAATAGGTACTGTGGCAGGTTAATTAAATCACAGACCCTAGTTAGTCGCAACAAAGTCACATGATCAGTGACGATAAATGAGAGGTACAGTCACCCCTTCACATTCGTGAAGATTAGGGGGCGGAAGATCCACGTAAATGTGAAAATTTGTGAATAACACTTGTATCCATTGGTAAAAGAGTAAAATTAACAGCACTGCAAAGTCGAAAAGTTACTGTGAGAAATGCGAGATTCCAACGTCACAGAGACAGAAAACACGCGAGTGACCCTGGTTGCTGAGACAAAGGTGAACCCAAGCCAAGATACACAAATCCCACCGTTCTTTGTTTTTTTTTTAAAGCGAAAATAACTTTTAATGTTAAAGATGTAGTATGGACATTCACTAACAAATAAAAAGACTAATATTTCTATATGATTTGATGTGATCCAAATCATTTTCAATATCATTTATATGTTTTCGGCCTACGCATCATCCAAAAATATGCCAGTTATTTGTTCATAGCTAACTCACGAATAACTTACACCATCAATGTCAAATCCACAAATCCGGTTATACTGTATTTTCAGTACTTGACCTTTGTACGCACAGTGAGTTTTTTTTTTTTTGCACTGACAAGGTGGGGACAGCACAGACTGAGTGAACATCATTACTCTCTGGTTACTGTCAACACCTCTCCGGAGGCTAAACACAAGGGAGATAAGTAATAATTGGTTATACAGAGGACTAAAACTAAACGAACAATAAAGTATAACCAATAATGTGAAAACAAACAGAACCAGAGCATTATTTTTTTAAGGCAGTGCTTCCCGGTCCGGTCCCCGGGGACCAGCAGACAGTCCATGATTTTGTACTAGAAGCTTGGAGGGAGCAAAAATATGGGTCGTCTGTGGGTCCCTGAGGACCAGACTGGGAAACACCACATTAAAGACAGTCATGTGATTCTGAATAGAAATGTAGAGGATTGAACATGCAATTGATTTGAGCATAATTGTTTAGAAATGGGAGGCCTATGAATCATTAAATCATCAAATAAGCTTCAAGCAAAACGGGAAATATGGGAAATGTAGTTTGAAATATGTACTCAATATATCACACGCAGGAAAATGTGATGTAGCGGTGAGGCCTTGAAAAAGTCACAACACACAACCATGGCTACAAGTTCTTAAAACCTGGCAGAGAAATAAATCAAGTTTCTCAATTTCATACTAAAGAAAGACTTAATTCTTCCAGCATTAAAACCCAGTCCTACTCCGTAAGCCTTTCTTACCAGGACTCTGGCTCTCTTTCACACTGTGGAGGGATAACATGGAATTAGAGAGCGATACAGGTCCTGCTGCTGGTGGTCAGCGGCCTGCTGAGCTGGTAACCAGCTTAAAACCTTCTTCCTGTGGTGAAGCTTCACCTCTTCTGGCGTGGAACAGAGCTGAGCCGCGGTCAGACGTGACCAGGCTCAGCCACCTGGAAGTAGCTCCAACCCGCCTCCCATTCTCAGAGGATTAGCAAACCATTCAGGAGGAGACCATGAGGGTCCGCCGACGCCGCTGGAAATCCTGACGACGGAAGGCATGAAAAGCACGGCAGCACCGCAGCACCGCATGACGAAAAGTCTTACTCTGCGCAGCATCACATAGCTTTATAGTGCCACTTTATTTCAAAAAAATCAAAGATTTACATAAAAAGAGTATTAATTTCCTCTGCATAAAAGCGTTAATTAACAGAGTATAATTAATTACCCACCTATATATGAAGAATTTTGAGTAATGTGTACCTATGGCCTAATGTTCATATAATGTAAAAGAGAGATTTCCAGGTTACGTCTATGTGTTAGCAGTATAGAAGAGACTTCCTTAAATTCCATCTGCAGTAAAAGCATCACAGCTGGTTCACCATCTGGATAACTTAATCTTGGCTTACGTAGCTGCTTAGTTTTTGCTTCAGGAACGCGTCACACTCAGCTGCACCATCCCAACATGAGCTCCAGGAGCTGAAGGCTGCGTTCCAGAGAGCCTCACTGCTCCAGGCTGCCTGGCTCGGCGGTGAGTCCTGGCAAGTGGATGGAAAACGTAACCACAACACCTGCCGTCCACACGTGATCGCGAAAGGCTTTGTCTGTGTGTGATGCAGCCACCATTTTCCAGCACGCGTTCTGCGGTATCATTCAGAAGAACAAATGAAAGAAGAGACGAGAGTCTTGTGAATATGACGGACATGATAAGAGATGATTTAAGTGCTACTGCATCTCGATTCATTGTCATCTTGGTGAGGAAACCCCCTTTATTGTTCTCTGGCAGAACAACACAAGCAGAATCAGAAATCAGGAGGATTAACAGTATAAGGTTACAGAGCCACCAGGATCTACAGTGAACAATTCATTTGAGCTGGAGGTGTGATGAGAAAATTGCCTTAGTTTGTGAAAAGTGAGTTTATATGCCGTGGGTTAAAGAAAGGATGTTCGGTTAGGAATTATCTCGGATTTCAATCTGCTGACAAAAATATATTGAATTTCTCAGTGCTATTACTCCATGGGATCACAGATCTTTCCATTTTACCAGGCATATTTTATTTTAAAACTCATTCTCTTTATTGATTTCCATATACTATCACGTTGCAAAAATGGATGGGTGTAATGCATCACTACAGAACTACACCACCTTGGCAAGAACACTACAGTAAAAATTTTTATCTGTACAAAATTTATCCTAAAAATACACATATACAGTACATATTGCTAAGCTAAAAAAGCAACAAAAAGGAACAATGTTTATGTTTTTGCTTGTAAAAGGTAAAAAAAGAACAGGACTAGAAAAAAACTCGCGAATGCACCTCCTTCTTAAAGCAAATTCTGTATGGCTTACGAGTGCAGTCAGTGTGTGCAAAGGTGGCGTTTTATCATACTTCAAACTAAACAAATAAAATTACATTCATACAAAAGAATCAGAGCAACAAATCTTCAAGGGAACATGACTTTTCACACTAGTAGGAGCTCTAATGTCAAGACTGATGGGAACTGAAAAGCAGAACGGTTCACAAAACGTGTAGCGTTCGACCCACCTTCCATTTGTGTATGATGTAATGCAGACGGTGAACTTGGGACAAGGACAGATAGTTGTTTTTCACCCGCCTTTAACTTGCTCTCACTTATGTAATTTCAATCTGCTCTACGACTCCCCACCGCAGATGACGGAAACCTATGTCCTGCTACCCCATGGTACATTTTTACTTTAATGCAGTTTTGGTGATGATCGGCATGGCCGCAATCCCCCTCCACCCCACCCCACCGAGTGCAATATCGCTTTCAGCTTCAGCAGTGAATTGTGGGTAAAATGATTCATGTGACTGAGAGTCATGTGATTACAGGATTGCAAATGTCATTGTCAGAGGATACTTCGAATTAACACATCATCCATAAATCACAATATCGTTTTTCTACATATAAACGGCCAAAAGAATCTGTTCGCCGGCTTGTTCTGATGAAGACCCGGAAGATGGGACCTCGAGGAGCCCATTTTTGCAACCAGTCTGTAAACTTACGTTCGCGCAGCAAAGGAAAAATGAAAGGTGCGTATTGTTTGAAGAATCCACAAAACCGATATGCCGGAACAGCCTCGCAAGCCAACGTCTTTCACGAGGAATTCTCTATTCAGTTTTGGACAAACGGAACAGATCGAATAGTTTATGTGGAACATTCCTTCATCTCCCCAGAGCAGAGCTGAGCTGTCAGGATTGGAGGGCCTCTCTTACACGGGGCAGAGGTACACCGGGTTACAATATTGTGCAAACGGTACATCTTTTTTTCCCAGTTGCCATCTTTGCAAATCACAGCTGTTACGTGTCAGCACTGACGAATAATTACAGACAGGAAGGGGAGACCCCCTCCTCCCGCTTACGGCCGTGTGCGGACGCCCGAAGGAGCCCGTCCTTCGTCACACGAATGAGGAGAATCCGGTGACGGGAGTTCGTGAGCCGGGGGCGGGCTGCCCCGCCGCCGTGTAGGCCCCTCCCACGCTGTGCTGGGTCACCACCGTCTGGTAGTAGGACTCTCCGTCCCCGGCGGCACAATCCTCGTAGGAGTAGGCAGGCGCCGGCTTCAGCCCCTTCTGCTGCCGCTTCCAGGAGTTGTAGTAGGTGGGGTCACTCATATAGTGGTTAACGAAGGAGTGCTTGGGACGCTCGTCCTCGTAGTCGCTGTCCGTGGCCTTGCGGGACGGGAAGAGGGAACAGGGGAGATTAGCGTCTGGCTCCCTGTGCAGGGAGAGGAGTGCGTGCTGCAGCTTCACTCAGACGAAACGTGTGTTTGTATAATAAGTAAGGGATCCTTCTAAGATGCTGAAATAAAAGAGACGAGTAACATTCTTTCGTTTGTCATTTGATTTTACGCAAATCCCATCTTGCTCTTCTGTGATGCGCACATACAGGTTTGGGGTCAGACCGTAGGGTGAGCCATTTATCTAGTATCCATCGAGCTTAAGGGCCTTGCTCAAGGGCCCAGTAGCAACGCTACTGTTCTGCTGGCCTTGGGATTCGAATCAGTGTCCATCTGGACATAGGCACATATTCCTAATTCATTGATGTGAGTTTCCTCCCTCTTGGGGTCAGAATCTGGAAGGATCCAGAACCCAGAAAGGCAACTGAAATTTAGTATTAAGAAAACCAAAGTGGTGGTGCTATTGTTCTGCTGGCCCTGGGTTCCGAACTAGTGACCTTCCGAATACAAGTCTCCACCCTCTGGGTTCCAGGATCCTTCTGGATCAGGAACCCAGAAAGACAAGTGTAATTTAGTGATACGGGGACATGCTGGCGGTTGCCTGTGTGGCTGCTCACAGGTCTGAAGCTGCTGATCTTCAGCCAATCATCTCCCTGTAGTTACAGGGCACTTTTATACATGTAATTTACTGGCACGTTGCTGAAGGGGTAGGTGGGGGATGCTGAGGAAGGATACCTCTGACTCGGAGACCTCGGCGGGCTTCTCGGTGAGGGTGGTGCTCTCCGTCAGGATGGCCCCGTTGTAGTTGTTGCACAAGTCCTCATCAGAGTAATGCAGGCCTCCAGGGCTGGGCCGTGGGGGGGACCTGGATGCCAGGGGACACGCAGGAGGCAGGAGGAGATCCACAGAGCCACTGACAGTCACCGGTCACAGACGTGCATAGCTCGGTGTTTCCCCACATGGTCCTCGGGGACCTACAGCCGGTTCACATTTTTGCTGCGGGAGCTGGGAGGGAGCAAAGACGCGGACCGTCTAGGGGCCCCCGAGGACCGGCTTGGGAAACACTGCTTTAGGTGAGCATAATCACAGCCATCGGCATCCTGTCCAGGGCAATACCCCAACACTGTGCTGCCTGAGGCAGACCCCAGGGGCCCTGTAACACTGACCATGTTAAATGTTTACGCGTGCATGAATGAAGAACAATCATTGACGTCTGCTATGAGCCACAGCCTGTAAAACTTTTGTAAAGTACTAATAAAAGATGGTGGATTCATAGACCTGCACTTCGCGGCAAGGCGGTAAGGCGGACCGCCGCAGATGAGGTCTGCAGAAGACCCCGTGGGCGGGTCACAAGGGCAGACTGCTGTAATCACATTTACGGAGCACTAATAGGAGGAGACACCACGGAGGACCCGGCCCCGGCCCCGGCTCCGTGTGGCCCTCAAGCAGGACCTGCTGCCTCAGCACCTCACGTCACTTGCAATCATCACTTCAGGGGCCTTTCTGACCCACGTCCCCTCAGGGCAGCCTCTCCACTGGAAAGGCCATCGCTCACAAACTGCACCCTGATTTTATTTCGCTCCCACTTTGACCAGGTAATGCCATTTGCCATCTTGCAAACCTCTGGAGAGCCCTAAATTGTCTGCGTGTAACCGTCCATGTCCAGGAAACAACCTTTCTGCAGTATATGTGAAGTTCTCGATGTACCGAAAGACTTCTTCAGCTTCAAGTCCAGAATCATCCCTTACCTTGTCCCATTCTTCTTCAGGAAAGAACTCTTAGCGTTCAGGTGTCGGTTGTTCAACTCGAGAGCGGTGAAGCCTCCGTTATCAAGTGTGACAGCCTCCTCCACGGTGGAAATATGTTTTCCTGCGTCGGAACAAAAAAAGCCGGTTTTAAATCACAAAAGTGAACCTGAAGGATGTAATGACAGAGTAACATTGCACTTTGTTTATTTATCGAGAGCATGTGTCTGTGGGTGCACTGTTCAGCTGGGTAGTGTGGTCTGTTTAGCTGGGTAGTGTGGTCTGTTTAGCTGGGTAGTGTGGTGAGAGGGAGGCAGTATGTGGTCAGATGATCCCTGTCTGCAGTGTGGACTATAAGCTCCTGAAGTGCTCCTCTGCAGGCAGGCGATGCCGGTTCTGGCAGCGCCAACGGGCAGGTCAAGTGTCCGCAGCGGAAGACCCAGGGTTCCACTCACCGGGACTGCAACTCTTGTACTTCCTGTTCTGGCCGTAGAGCAGCAGGCCAAACACCAGCAGCAGAATCAGAATGAGGCCGCAGAGCGCCATGACGACGAGGAACCACCACTCGTCGTAAAAAGGAGTCTCCGACTGGGCTGTGTGTGCACCAAGATGGCCAGATGCATGGCTACGTTAGTGCGGAGAAACGCTGGGGGAAGATGCGCTAACGCCCTCTCCCAGCAGGGGGTGCCAAAACTTAAGCTGCCTTCCTCACACTCATCAGAGAGCAACCTGGCCTCACGTCAGACACGTTCCCTTTATGCTGTTTTAGCCTTTGGTTTAAATGAAAAGCTCCACTTGAACAAGTGGCAGGGTCTCCCCTTTGAGTCACACATAAACATTATAACTGCAAAGAATCTCTGTTATAAGCATGAATATATTTTATAAATTCTCCATGAAATAAAACAGCATGTCCTTCACGTTAATCATAATGATAGATAGCGGTTTAAAAATGGACAGAAACAGGATTCCCTCATCAGTATATGCCGGCCTGTTGAGGGGTAGATGATATGCAGACCTCAAGAAGGTGCCATTTAGGCCAAGTTTGTCCGCAGCTGGCTGAAAATTAAGGCAAGAAAGCGAACTGGCTTGATTACACTGTACAGTACTCTCTGGGTCTAAAGCAGTATCCCAAACAGCACAAAGCAGTAACCCAGAGAAAGGGAGGATAAAACAAACAGGCAAAAAAAGAAAAAATAAGCAAAACAACTTCAATGTGAGTCTCTCGTTTTTTAATATAACATAATGTCACTTCTCTAATCTTTAGTGTGTCCTAAGTGTGTTTCATTATGCCCTCTAATCTGCCTCACTGTTTAATTACGCTGATATTCCCTTTAGAAATGCAAACATCTCAAATGTCCTCTAACAGCAATCAATGTTTTTCTTATTAAGCAATGGATTTTGAGAAATAAAATACTTAGTAGCTTAAATTTTCTTTAAATGCAAATGGCATTGTATGTTTGCCCTTTGAATTAATTCCATTTGCATTGTAAATTAACGTAAAATCATTAAGGCAAAGCAAGGTTGCCGTCAATTGCTACAAAAATTTTGCCACAATGGACAATTAGTGCCGTGCTGATTTGAATTGCTTTAACTTCTCAGGCAACCCTTGTGTAAGACAACATTAATTCACTTTTTCCGATAAAAGAAAAGAACAAAAGAAAAAAAAAGCACAATGACTGATATCCTGTCCTTTCTGATGATAAACATCAGTGGAGTTCTAAGGACTGTAATTACCTGACAGGGCAGCAGAGGGCATGCTGGGCTCGCCGTATCCAAAGTGATTGACTGCGATTACCCTGAACTCGTAGCTCACCCCCTGCCTGAGGCGATCCAGGCTGACTGAGTGAGACGTACTGCTGGGGGACAAGTGCTTCACAAAGGTATCCCACAAGCCCTCGTCTGCAAACACAGCAGGAGGAACGTCACTTGCAATGTAAATGTCACCAAGAAGAGAAGCTTCCCGCGCATTTCTGTGTGAACCTATTTCTCTGCAGAGAAATCTTCTGCTTTGAGAGATGCTATTTTTTTTTCGAGGAAATTAAGAAAAAAGCATTCACTGAGAGTTGCGATATACACTCTGTATCTCCACTGTAGTGTTCAATTAAAGACCTTAATCTTAATCTAATCTTTAAATATTCAATAGTTATTTGGAAATGCTACTCATCGGTGTCCTAAAAAGGTATTTATAGCAGCTGAGATGTCAGAACTTCCAAGACACACTTCCATTTTAAAAGGAAGTATGTTGATTCAAGGTTATTTTGATTAATTTTTTGACTGGTCCATCTGCCACTCTGCAACAACTCTACTATTAACTGCAAACCATGTCTTGAAAATGTAAGCAACGCCAGATACAAAACATGCCCTCACCTGAAGGACGTGCCTCGATGACATAACCTGTTATAGGCCCTGCCCCTTTATCTCCTGGGGACCAGTGAATCGTCAGGGAGGAGGAAGACTTTGTGATTGACATCTTCGTGGGAGAGCTGGGAGATCCTGTAGACATGAAGGAAGAATCCGTTACGGTAGCTGTAAAATCTGGACTGGTCTCTACAGAGACGTCATTGGCAAATGATCAATAGCCACTGGTCAACAGCCACTGGTCAGGCCAAAGATGCACACTTTTTGAAGAGAGTGTTTTATTACAGGATGACAAAAGGAGCTGAATGCGTTCAGCTTTCCTTATCGGTCTCTCGACGAGCAAGACAGCCGAGACAAATATGGACAGACCACCCAGTAGCTAACAAGGAGAGCAGTTAAAGCAAACCCCAAACAGCTCACTGTTTAATGACTTAAATCAATGAAAGTTTCTGATGCTACCTCTTTGCTCAACCGCAGGCCTGCAAACTATCGATCCATATTTGATGAAGTGCTTTTCTGCTGTGAATCCCTGATGTGCTGGTGCCGGATCATGACGATCCATAAACCTCACTGGGCAGATCCATCCTGTGCGGCAGATGCAACGTCTGGGCCTACAGCAAACTCTGTGGCTCTCACCTTCTACTGGCCCTGCGGTGATGTTGGCCTCCAACTCAGGTCCATAGCTGATAGTCTTGGCTTGCACTCTGAAGCAATAGGTCACACCCTTGGTCAGGTCTCGTACTTTCAGCCAGCGCTGCCAGTTGCCCTTGATGTCTACGGTCACCACCTTACTCACACCTGCCGAATACAAAGAGAGGAGATCCCAACCATCAGTCAGCCACAAGACATAACTTAACGCATTCTGAGGTCACTGAAATCAAATATTCCTGCATATCCTGAATTTCGGTTGCAGATGCAAATCTCCCTGTTTATACATAGTTTTAATATAAATATTCTCACATAACAAGAATGACATTTGGATGACTTTCAATTTAAATACCGTCACCACTTTCATCTGTGGTAAACAAGGAATAACAGCTCTGTCGGTGGTTTGTTCCTGCAGGTGCCACTAATCTCGGTCTTTGGTATTTTAAAGCTTTGCGTCCCTAACACTCACCTCACAATCTCAGAAATCAAAGGAAGATTTTTTCTGGCAGGGAGGGGGGGTTGTCTCTGACATGAGTAGATGATCTTGTAGCATTTACAATATACATACATATATGGTGACGCTTTACATTAAGTGCACCTTCATAATGCATTCATAGAACATTCATAAGCTGCATGCAAGTTATAAGTTACACCTTAACATCCTAACATCTCTTAACCGCTGTAATATACATTAATAACAAGCATTACATGATTATGCAATTACAATGTTTGTTATTGTTATATAATGTTTGTTATTAATGCATATTACAGGTGTTAAGGTGTGTTAGTATGTTAAGATATACATACATGATGTTTATGAATGTTTTATGAACACTTAATGAATACATTATGAAGGTACACTGAATGTTTTATGAATGCAATATAAAAGCATTATGAAGGTGCAGTTAATATAAAGTGTTACCACACACACACACACACACACACACACACACACACAGACACACACATATGCCTTGTATATCGAGATAACATATACACAGAGTAGGTGGACAAATTAATAGAAACTTCTATAGAGCCTTAACAATACCTTGGAGGAGCATTTGCCTTTAGGAAAGGTTCAGTTAGAAATGATGTCATGCCATCCCGAGCTGCGTGTACTGAGATATTGGACCATTCTCCACACAGAAAGAGGTCCAGCTCTTTGAGGGATGAAGGAGATGAAAATCTACCTTGCATTCTGCACTCCAGCACTTTCCATGAAATTTCTGTAGCTTTGGTCTGGTGTTCGTGAAGCTCGGGGAAGGCGTTGGACTACATCCTGGTGAGCTAAAACCACTCCTGAACTTGTTATCAGTGCGAATGGAGGCATTATTACCATGAAATATGGGATCATCATGAGGGAACAGTGTTTGCACCATAGGATGCACCTGGTCCTGTAAAACGCCTTTATTTTCCTGGGTTATTATATGACGATGCAGATCAATCATCGGATCTAGTGCCTGCCCCGAGGAGGCTGCCCACACGAGTACTGCGGGTGACAACGTCCAAGCATAAACCCAAAGGGCAGGGCCGGGCGATACGCCCTAAAAATTACATCACAATATTTTCAGATGTTTTCAGAATATCCATATTTATCACCATGTTCTAAAACTTCAATGTAGAGACCAGTAAAATATGACAGGTGGTTTTGAGACTTTCTGATTATGATAACCAAATTGTTTTATTAATAGTTATGAAGCATGTGACAGGTATGACAAATTACGCTAAAAACAGACTCATACCTTGATGGAATTTGTGTAATAGTGCCGTATTACTGTTAATTATGCAAGAAGACAAGTGCTTGGGCTGTGGCACGAAACCCACAGTAGCCAAACTGCTGTTTATAATCACAATATGACATTTTATTAATATATCACCCATCCCTACTTAATCATATGGCTCATCAGACCACACTGCTTTTTCCCCATTGCTCAGGGGTCTGCCTTTGGTGCTGCTTAAAACGTTATACATCTTTGTACTCTGGCCTTGGACATGATCGCTTCTCCATGGCTGTCCTACCATAAATTCCAGCTTTGTGGAGGTCAAGACACACAATTTTTGTTGAGACTGGGTCACAGATGTGTCAGAGAGAATTTTTGAGGCCAGACTTTTGTGGTGTTTACCGATTAACCTGTTAAGTGTCTGTTCTCCCCCACTGGCAGATCGGACTCGTGGCCAGTGTTCATCTTGGCATCTGCGGTCATCTTTTTTACGACTATGGCCCTCGAGACATTATAAATTTGCGGCTTTTGTGAATGATGTGCCTGCAATTCAGACTCTCTTGCCCCATTGGAGCTCCCTTAGCTGCTTCTGATGCTTTGAAATCTCGCATATTAAAGGGCTGATTGTCAGATCTCTTCCAGATCTGAGACATGCTGCTGCCTGGCATTCAGTCTAGTATGACTCACCATTATCGCTCTCTGTGATTTAATTATACAGGTAAAAGTCCCTTTTTATTGTGATGTTTCCATTATTTTGTCCACCACATATATATTATATATGTCCAAACTAGAATACACAGCCGACACAGTAATCACTTCCACAATATAAACGTTACATTATCGAGTTCCGGAAGACCAAATCCTAAAAGCACAAAGGATGGCTGTACTGTCACTGTATTGTACAAGGATCAGATCTGCGATGAATGGGATGTTACCGTTACACTAAGGCCGTCTTACAGCATCTTAACAAGACTGATTTCCAAAAGCTAATGCACATTATTTCCTATGATTCGAGTGCTCATAAACTGCAGCGCTGACATTTAAAGCCATCAGATGCGAAAAGGTCTTTTGTTAAATGCACCTCTTTGCGCAGTTAGAATGACTTCAGCGCCTCGTCTCTGGCTAAGTGCACGCGACATGTTTTTACAGTACCTTTTCATGTTGGCGTAAAATCATTGATAAATCTCACCATTTCTCAATTCAATGAAAGAAACCGGGTTAAATGAAGAAGGAGCATCTTCTCTAGGGTTAGAATCTTTTCTTGATGGCCCTATTTCCCTAACCACTGGGAGGAAGAACACATCACTTACCGTGTATGGGAGCCGATGGTTCATACACGACCCTGTATCCCTCCACCACGCCATTAGGAGACAGGGGGACCCCCCAGGAGACATTGAGAGTGGTAGTGGTGACCTCGGAGAAGGTGATGTAGCTGGAAACACTTGGAGCTTGGGGAGGGGAGGTATTGAAACACTGGGTAATTGTAGGACTGAGATCTTATTTACAACGTCTCCATATCTGACACACCTGTCACGTCGAACTTCTTTAACAGTAGCGGCAGCTTGATGTCACATTTGTGTTACGCAGCAGATCTGAAGACGAGGATTATCACTGTAATCGTGCATTAGCATCTCCCCATCACACTGACTGGTGGCCTTTTTTAACGAGGACTCCGCTCTTGTTTATCCCCATTCCGCGCTTAACGGAGACGGACAGATTATTAACAGCAAACACCGGGGCCGCATAGCAACAGGGCCGTTAATAACGCCAGCTCCTAGCTAAATATATCCGATGAGGCGAGGTGGGAGGGTGCCTTGGACCAGCCTCATTGTATGACTTTCAATCATGCCCCTCGCGGTCAACATGTACCCCGCGCTCAATTACATTACCGAAATGAATTGGAGCCCATTAATGAAAAGGACAAGGTGGAAACAGCAGAACAACATAGCAGTAAGTTAATTATTACTCCTGTGAGCCTTTCCTGAGCCTGGGAGGGACTCAAGCAATAAGAGCGGTGATACACCAGGAGCTGTTGTATATCATACCTCCTACGGTGCCCTACTCCTGTTCTGCTTCAAGGCAAACTGCTACAAAGTCAACGGTGAAGGCCAGTCCATAAGGGGGCGCTCACCTGCTTGAAGAGTGCGGCCCCTTCTGGGCTCGCTCAGAGGGCCGTCCCCCGCGGCGTTGAAGGCTGACAGCCTGACCACATAAGAGGTGTAGCTGGTGAGGTTCTTCAGCCTCATGGCCGTTTCGGGGACAAACAGGACTTTCACCTTCTCTGTTTCGTTCTGGTTATCCTTCTCCCAGTAATAGATCTGGTTCAAAGGCAAAAAGGAAGACATCAGTTTCTGCAAAAGTTAACATTTCCAAAAGCATTAGGGTCAGGGTGTGACGGTACGTAAAACTCATGGTTTGGTACAAAGATTGGTTTTGGGTGGATATTTCAGTGCAATTTCTATGCACTTTGAAATTATCCATTGTCTCAGTTTCCTAGGAAAAGTAAATGCCAAAGGGAGACTAACTTGCAGAGGCTGTTTCTACCTCGCTTCAGTCATACACAGACTTGAATGATGTCGTCTAAAATGAGTCGTTGGATGTTTCCAGCAACATATCCGAGTTTGGTTTAACAGAAGCGACAGACAGTCTTGGTTTAATCTGCTACTATCTGCCCAGTGCTGGTATAATTTATTAAGAAACCAAAATGTGCCCAAACTACTGATTATGACTGACTGTAACCAACTTTGGCTGTAACCAACTCACAGCCACATTTTAGCATAATGTTTTCCGTGTTGAACATCTACTTGCACCCATGTAAATAAATCTAATCATTAATTTTATTGTGTGTACCAAACCAAAAATGATGTGCCAAATGGTAAATTGTGCATATTTGTACTTTTACAGCTCTGTTAGGTTCCTCTGTGGAGACTTTACTATACCACTGCAGAAAAATGGGACAGTTCAACTAACAGGACTCAAGTTACGCAGAAACTTCTGGTTTTCTGCAGTACAGTGGGCTATTCAAGACTGCATCCAAGTATACCAGTTATAAAAAGGGTGAGGCTGCTTGTTGTCTGCACCTGGTAGACTTCTTGTTGTTATTTATTAGGAACAAGAGATACAGTCATATAGCTGGTTAATGTAAATCGAAACATCTAATATTTATTACCAGTTAACTGTGCTGACATGGCAATATTTTGAAAACAGAGGTAGTAGCCATATATAAATTATTCTAGTGTAGTATATAAAACTCTGCACACTCAATTTTGCAATCCGCATTCATCCATTCATCCTTTTTATATGTAACAGAATGGCAGAAGTTTAAATATCATTCAGCAAATTAATTCATATATTAAGAAAGCCAAATAACCTGAAATAGAAGTACCATTAAAAAATGAATGCTGGACCCCAGTATGATATTAAGATAAATACAGCCTACTATAGTCTATCACTTTTAAATGAACTCAATACCAGCCATTCAGAAAAAAAAAATATTAAATGTTTCTTCTAGCGCTCAGGTTTAAAAGAAAGAGGGTTTACTCTGTTATACACAAGCTCACCAGCCACACTGGAAACAGAGTCTGTTGTGACAAACTGTGAAGCAAACGCAATAAAACTCGCAACTAGAATCCGAGAGGAGGCGGAGCACTGCGGCAGAATTTCGATGAGAACCGCAGGTAAAGTTTAAAGCAAGAGTTGGAGGAGAGGACAAATCTTATCAGGGATTCTGCATGTTCCCAGAGCAAACGCACATTAAGAACAGGTGCGCGCCAGTGTCTGGCTCCTGTGGATTTACGGCTCGTGTCAACACTGCCATTTGCCGCGATGCATAATTAACCTTGAGCACCTCGACAGAAACCAGGATGTACAAGTGATTGAAGCTTTTGTTGTAAAATAAGCCCAACACCAAAAGCGAATCGGCGCATCAATTATGGCCGCTGTCTGCTGCCACCGGGGTCCGGTGGGATCGTGGGGGCGGGGGCTGGATCACGGTGCCCTTACCTTGTATCCCTGGATGTTGCCGTTCTGCGTCTCCACTGGGGGGGGCTCCCACACCACCTCCAGCTGGGCGGAGGACAGAGCGTTGATTTGGATGTTCTGCGGGGCCAGCGATGGAGCTGAGGGGACAGACAAAGTCAGGGCAAGCGCACAGAATTCCCCAACCAGGCACAGTAAGCGCAACCAGCGAGAGGACGGGATTGTAGGCCTTCACGCACGGGCAATCGTACCAAAAACAGAAACCAAAGGGGCCGACTGTAAACACTGCAATATGTTTACAGGGCTGAACGTGAGCTGTACCTAATTCATTTGCTTGTTTAATCCTGTGTAAACAGGACCAAAAAAAATTAACTGGACTGTTTTAATTTAGGAAGAGAAATGTAGGGCTGAACTCCAAATATCCTTAAAATGCAAAAGGACATTTGGTCTCTCAGAAGGAAAATAGACTCTTCAGATTGCGCAAATGTGTATTTCAACACAGCAGATATTGTATGATTTTCACTACAGCACTGATTGCTCCAGTGAGAATGCTATCCTTTGGAATCTGTGTATCCTGACGGTCTTGTCGGTAATGATAGAGATCAGAGACCAGAATGCATCGCTGCGGTTTAATAAATCGAAATCCAGAACAGGCACAAAGCGTGATTCATGAAACCTGTGTCAGGTGCAGACCAACAACAATCCAGTATAATGTTTTTACCAAAATCGAAATTGCAATCCATAAGCAGAGGCTTCTGAAAACAAGCATTCTTCAATCATAAGGGCTCGATATAGTTAGGCAATGAGTGAGCGCGATACCTCACAAAGGCTCCTACTTATATTTTTCTTAGACTAAGAGATGTGCTACAGGAGTAGTATTTAGGTGTGGCACGCCGTAGGGTGGCAGGGTGTGGCCACAGGGAACGCTGACTGGAGGCCAACTAGGAAATTGTTAGTTGGTCTGGGTCTCACTTCACGTGTGACATTGTTACTAACAAATCAGACAACAGGCTTTGATAGGGGGAAAAAATACCTTTGAGAATAATTGCAGCACCTCATGAATACAAATGACATGCGGTACATGCTGTGAGTTCTCTGGTGCATAAGAAAATACCTGCAGGTTAGAGTGTGAGACCCCATAAGGCATAATGACCCAGCACAGGAAGATCTGCATAGCCTAACACTGTGTTTCTCATCCAGGACCTTGGAGGCACCAAGACAGCCCAGGTTTTTGCTCCCTCCCAGCTCCCAAACCACGGACTGTCTCAGAGACACTAGTCTAACAGACAGGGATCCGTCAAAGCGAGATCTGTTTCCAGTGAGCAGAGGTGGAAAGTTCAGGTCTGGAAATTACAAATCCAGACCAGGATTTTGTTTTAGCCAACCAGCTGAATACTTTGTGACTGTGGCTCTTTATACTCAGCTGGTTGATTGAAACAAAACCTTTGGTCTGGATTTGTAATTTCTGGACCTAAACTTTCTATCTATACCAGTGACTGAACACAACCTTCACACAGCAAGATCCCAGCATTGGGACTGACCGGACGATAAATCCAGTCGTCTGGCTGTAGCTCTTGCATCTCCTCAGAGTAATCTCACAGACAGATCCTTTCTAATGATGATGCTAATGACCTCAGCCAGGTTGCCCTGCCAGCTGTTCAGGTTCATGGTAGGAGGTTCATATTTACTGCTCCATTAAACCCCTGACCAGTCTAGTTAGCACAAAAAACTAGAAATCAGAACGGACTGTAAGTGAAATCAGTCTGTCACCTTTGCGAGATAGCCGACCTACATTACACATAACAGTCCACAGACACTTATCGATTGCGTTTCACCTTTGCGGGGGTGCGTTAAAACGACGTGGCAGTCAAAGTGACAGCTTACATTTTGCCGCCGTTTTCCTCTTAAAATGAGAAAAGGTACCACATAATTAGCACATTCATCAGGTTGAAAAAGAGGTTGTGTGATGAGCGCTAGCTGCAATTGGCTAGATGAGTCAGAACCAGGACTACTTACACCATATAGCGATAAAGGGCACTTGATTGTGCTTGATTGCATTTAAGCTGTGGGCATGATACTTGAACACATGAAGATTTTGAAGTATAGGTCACATAATTATGATTCCTTATTATTGTATTTATGTTTTATGTGATTCATTTGCCTACTCTGCACCCATTCTTGGCTTCGATGCTTTTAATTGGCTTTGGTAATCCAATTTCAGCTTTCCAGATCGATGAGGCATACTCCCACTAATGTGCCAACATGCCATCCCATCCCCCTTTGGGTGGAAACCATCAAGGCCTGCTATAGCCAAGCCGCAGAAGCAGATGTATCCGAATTCATCTATTGAAACTATATCTGAATATCAAACTCCTCACCTTTATGTTAGCATGTACACACATCCTCCGTTACCACTGGGCGCTTCACTCATGTGTTTCTGTCATCATTCACCCAGGTTTAATCCGGTCCTATGGCTCACTCTCTGGAGAGATCTTTATTCGCTGCGGTGGACCGAGGTCGTAAGAATGCAGACTAACGTGCTTCATAATGCATCACCCTGCTGCTTACTTGACGTCCAGGCAGACGGCCCCTATGGTCAGTTAAAACTTTAGAACAGACACTGGCGTCATCAAACACGTTTGTTCTCACTTTAGACATACAGCCATCCAGAGGACATCATCAGTCCACACTGCAAAGCCGACATCTGTAAATTGCCGGGTGAGAAAAATCAGAGCTCTGTCGATGACAGGGTGCCCTTCCCATAAATGACTGGGTGAATATTAGACTAGCGTCAGACCCGGCTGAAATGAGAAATCTGCCCTGCTGGAACAGAAGGTCACGGTGCGAGATGAGACTACGCTTATTATCCATCTGACAGCAGACAGACGCCACCAATTCACCAATCTATTAGAAGTACCCTGAAAAAAAGCCAAATAGATATTGGCCAAGCACAACCCCATTTGTCAAAAAAGAAAAAAAAAATAACAACAACAGAAAAACAACAACAGGCCTAAAACTTTAGGGGCAGAACTTGAGCTAAACTTTTATCACTGTAGCAGGAGGTAATTCAGAGTAGGGGCTGCTTGGTGGAGTGTAAAGCCATACAATCATCACAGCAATACGTTTGAGCAGCCTACAGATAAACGCCCTCGATGCAGTTGCCATTTCTCATGGCTGGGGGTTAATACTAACTCTGGGTGCATAACGGATGAGGCAAATGGATGATATACTGTAAACATGGACCCCTGAAACAATTCAAGTCACCTGGACATGCGCACTCGCGAAGGGGTCCTCCTTCATTAACGTGCTTTGTTAGCACATTCCTAATTGCAGTATTGATGAGAAGCCAGGGCATCCATCTGAAATTAACCTACACTGGATATTAATCTAGGTGCATAACTACTGAAGCAGGCAAAGGCTTAGGCTGTGTGAGTTTCACTAGCTCAGTGTTTCCCAACCAGGTCCTCAGGGACCCCTACGGGCCCATGTCTTTGCTCCCTCCCACCTCCCTGCCACACGGTCCACGTTTTTGCTCCCTCCTAGCTCCGGGTAGGACTGTCTGGAGGTCCCCGAGGAATGGGCTGAGAAACACCGGACTACCTCATTTATATTTAAAATCAGTGACTGAAAGAAGGGGATGCTGTCCATCTCAGAAAGTACAGGAAGCAGAGTTCATCATGGAGTTTGGTATAACTTTCCCTGATCTGTTTTAATAAAGAAACAGGCTGCCTCTAGTACTGGGGCCATATAAATACAATGTTCCCTCAACCTTGTTAATGTAATTGTACCATTCCTGGTTCAATTTCGGCAGTCAATGAAAAGAGGAAAATGTACGGTCAATGAAAAGAAGAAAATGACCAGGACCAGGGGCAGACGAAATGACTGCGGATGTGATGTACCAGGGGCAGACAGGATGAGTGCGGATGTGATGTACCAGGGGCAGATGGGATGAATGCGGATGTGATGTACCAGGGGCAGATGGGATGAGTGTGGAAGTGATGTACCAGGGGCAGACAGGATGAGTGTGGATGTGATGGACCAGGGGCAGATGGGATGAGTGTGAATGTGATGGACCAGGGGCAGATGGGATGAGTGAGGAGGTGATGTACCAGGGGCAGATGGGATGAGTGTGGAAGTGATAGACCAGGGGCAGACAGGATGAGTGCGGATGTGATGGACCAGGGGCAGATGGGATGAGTGTGAATGTGATGGACCAGGGGCAGAAGGGATGAGTGTGGAAGTGATGTACCAGGGGCAGACAGGATGAGTGTGGAAGTGATGTACCAGGGGCAGACAGGATGAGTGCAGATGTGATGGACCAGGGGCAGATGGGATGAGTGTAAATGTGATGGACCAGGGGCAGAAGGGATGAGTGTGGAAGTGATGTACCAGGGGCAGACAGGATGTGTGTAGAAGTGATGTACCAGGGGCAGACGAGATGAGTGCGGATGTGGTGGACCAGGGGCAGACGGGATGAGTGTGAATGTGATGGACCAGGGGCAGAAGGGATGAGTGTGAATGTGATGGACCAGGGGCAGAAGGGATGAGTGTGATTGTGATGGACCAGGGGCAGAAGGGATGAATGCTGATGAGGCACTTTGTGGTGGTAATCACCTCACTCTGAAGAGGGGGAGGGATTTCTCATCCCCAAACGCCTCATCCACAGCTACTGTATAGGATCATGCCACTGTTTAATCAGGGGCCTGGCTTGACATGCATCTCTGCATCACAGGACCCTCAGTCCCAGATCTAAGCTCCGTCTCAGCTCATCAAATAGCTCCTTCCTCTCTCAGGTCATTAGCACAGCCTGACTCATAGGCCTACAGATTGAATTTCACACAGACAAACTCTTTAGCTTTAATTTTCTTAAAAAATTTCTGTTATTTTTTCGGCAATGATTCGACATTAGTGGGGAAGATCACACTATTTGAAGATTCCTAGTCATATATCCGAAAAGAATAGCACACAATGGTAATATCCCTAACCCTAACCGAGAGAATGAAAAGCACACAATGGTAATATCCCTAACCCTAACCGAGAGAATGAAAAGCACACAATGGTAATATCCCTAACCCTAACCGAGAGAATGAAAAGCACATAATAATCAGACATGATACTCAGAACTCAGATTTGCTTATTCCATGAAAAAATGCATCATTCTTGTTGACTAATTGGACTCATTCCCTGTCATCCTGTACATACTTGTGTTCCTGCTATTGTCTTCTTCACCATTTTAGAATGCTTGGTAAGTAACATCTTCTTCCCCTCTCGCCTGCATTGTAATGTTTTCCAAAACAGGCTCATGATATTGAACTCATTCCAAATGATGCTCCGTCACACTCAATAAGATCTTAACCCCTTTGTCAACACCCCAACCCACCCACACTGCCAGAAAAATGGATACGGCCCTCTTACAGTTTTGTTCTTCAAAGTGCAAACATCAATGTTAATTGAAATAAATAACTCAGCATAACTAAGATCATAGTTCAGACCTGTTTGCCTCTGGTCAAAAGCTAATTATCTGAAAAGATAATATGAACTGTTCTGTTAATATTATTTGCATTTCTGTACACCCAACTGTGAAGTCTTTTCTCTAGGAACACAATGTATCCTGACCTCACAGAGACGTACTGTAGAAGTCAATCAGCCTGAGTGTAAAGACGTACTATAGAAAGCTTATCTAAAAAAGTAATTCATATTTCAACCTACTTCAGTATATCTTGGCATAGGGAGTTCAAAGAATCACATGGGGAATTACTCAGTTTTATCTGAAGAATAAACTTTATCCTCTGACAATTTAATGAGGTTTAACCAGCTACATCACATGGTTGAGTAGAAATTCAATTCAGGTCGTCAGAGGTCAGAGCTGTTTACTCGTCCGTCTCAGGTTTCGTTTCTTTTACTGGAGACTAAGCTTTGACTTATAGTTATTTAAGTGAATGGTATGTGAGGATATGGTAGCTATGCTGAAAAAAAAATCGTTTTTTAAGTTAAAAACTTTTGCTTAAGCCTGAACAAACTAGACACCAATATTCACACAACAATGTTCACGTACTTTTACCTTTCAGGCAAGTGACTCAGTTCCCACATTGTTTGAATTGAGCTTCTGTGCTTTTTTATTAACAAAAGTAATTTTTTTCATATCTACATACAAAAATCGCGTATGTAGGGCTGGAAATCAAGCTTGCCCACTCGCCTGAGGTGAGTAATTTAGAGGGCGAGGACAAAACACTGAACACTGGCCTGCTAGCTAGTAGAAAAAATTGCATGTCGGACTATAATAAAAAACCACATTATACATGGCGTATTCATCGCTGCTCTGCATTTAACAACATTAATTCAATGATCCAGTGAGTAGTATAAATTGATATACAATGACTGAATGAGTAAATTGTTTATGAAAACTAATACATGATATATTAAAAAAACTTTTTTTTACATGGTAATTTATTAGTTTAAGATGTAATGCCCTTTGTTTGCTATTTAAGCTTGTAAATTACATTATTACATCGCACATTGTGGGTTAGTACATTTTTTCCCAGCTGACCAAGCCCACGCAGCTGAGCGACATCCTTACCTGCTTCTCCCACAAACACCTCCACTGGGGCGCTAGGGGGGCTCTCCCCAATGACGTTGTAGGTTGTCATCACAATCTCGTACCGCTTGTACTTACTGAGCTCTGTTGGGGGGGGGGGGATAGCAGAAAAAATGTCAACTAAATTCAACTAAAATCAAGGTAACAAGGCTGAGGATCCTGCACTGGTACAGTGCATTGCCATGCCCACAACGCAATGAAAACCCCCAGACTGACACGCAGTCCAGTCCCAGATGGGACGTTCCACGCTCCTAACCGGCTGGGCCGCCTCAGATTAGGTCTGGAGTGCTGCTGTGCAGCGGACGACGCCTTAGCACCACATCAGTTCCGATCCCCTACAGGTCTGACCCCACTGGCTCCCGGGCGTTTTTCACTCCTCTAGGAAGAGGCTCCCGAGGGCTTCGCCCATCCCCTTCGTGATGCATGCAGTCTTCCTGTGGCCGGCTGCACCTGAGCTTCTCTCGCGAGAGCAGAAAGCATTCGAAACATATTTCCTATTTCCTTATTACTACTATTGTCATTCTCCGTTCGTCCTGCCCTCTCGTTGACCACACCCCCCTAGTTAATCCCATGTTCATCAGCTGTTTCCTGTTGCCTGTCATCAGTCTGATTTGTATTTAGTCCGTGTTTCAGTTTGTTTCCCTAGTCCTGTCATCATCGTTTACCCTGCAATAAAGTCTTTTGTGCGTATACACGGCTTCCAGGAGGAAATCCATAACAGAAGGATAGGACTCGCAACAAAGACGCCTCCCCTTAGCGAGGCGGAATACCTTGATCCGCAAGACGAGGTAAACTACTGGCTCGATCAGCCCTAGGTAAAGGGGGACCCCGCAGTGCGAGTCATCGCTCAGCGGTCGGGGGCGATCCTTAAATGAATCTCCCCTTCCAAGAATCTGCACCTCGCAGAGCAGGTGTGGACACATTTAACCCGACTGAGGAGCTGGGTAGCTGAAGATATGATCTGGCAGGCGAGGATCGAAAGCGGCTTCCTTCCTCCCTTGCCGTGCGAGCTGCTGGACCTTGCTGCGCATGTTCGAAGAAGAGAGAAGCGGGGAAAGCGGCGAGGGAGAGCGCGGCACATTTTCCTAGAGGAAGTCTCCATCTCCACTATTCTCCTCGTGGGATGCCGAGAGGAATCCAACCCGGCATCGCCTGTGCCCGGCACCTGCCTGCCTGTTGTTGCATCGCCTGCGCCTGCCTGCCTGTTGTTGCATCGCCTGCGCCCGCCTGCCTGTTGCTGCTTCGCCCTTGCCTGGAGCCCGCCTGCCTGTTGCTGCTTCGCCTGCACCTGGAGCTTGCCTGCCTGTTGCTGCTTCTTAACCCCCACATGGCAGACCCCAGCCAGGACCTCGGTTCTCCATATCCAGGAGGGGGAAAGGTCACTTGCGCGGGGGTCGGTTCCCACCCGCCCTGCCCCCTGGCTCACCCTCGGCCCTTGTGGCTGGAGCTCGAGGGGTGCCTTTGGGTCCTTCGGCTCCTGCTCGGCGGTCGACTGCGGTTCACTGGGCTCCTGCTCGGCGGTTGCCTGCGGGTCCTCGTCCGGTGACTCTTCAGCCCCGCTTCTGTCGACTCATCGGTAGTCTATGGGTTCCCCTGCTCCGACTCGTTGGTTGCCTACGCCTGGACTGGCTGTGGTTGCGCCTTCGCCTGCCGCGGCTGTTGTTCCCTCCTCCCCTTCGCCAGTGTCCCCTTCATCTTCCTCCTTGCCTCCTTCTCCTGTTCCTCCGTCTGCCTCCTCACCCTCTTCGTCGTCCCCTCCTGCTCCTGCTTCGCTGAGGGTTCCTTCAGCTCCAACCTCGTGGTCGCCTGCTGCCCACTGGGGTTCCCTCGGGCTCCCTGTTCCCCCCCGTCTTCTGCCTTCCTGCCTCCTGTGTTTGCACCCCCTGTGTCTGCTCCTCATCCCTCCATTCCTTCGTTCACTCCTGGTTCTTTTGTTCCTCCTGTTGGTGTTCCCTCTGTGTCTCCTTTCTTGGTGCCCCTGTGTCTGTCTGTGTTCCCGGTGGTTTGTCAGTGGCTGTCCTGCTTCTTGTCCCTGTGTCTGTTCTGTGTGTCCGTCCTGTTCCCGGTTCCCTGTTCCCTGTTGATGTTTTGTTTTTGTTTCCCCGGGTCCTGTCTGTTCCCGGTCTCATCCCTTCGCTCCCCTTGGGCACGCCCGGTGTGGATCTTTTAGGGGGGGGGGGGGTAATGTCATGTTCCGTTCATCCTGCTCTCTTGTTGACCACGCCCCCCTAGTTGATCCCATGTTCATCAGCTGTTTCCTGTTGCCTGTCATCAGTCCAATTTGTATTTAGTCCATGTTACAGTTTGTTTCCCTAGTCCTGTCATTATCGTTTACCCTGCAATAAAGTCTTTTGTGCATATCCACGGCTACCTTTTGCCTGTTTCCGGGAAGGAATCCATAACAACTATTTCTTAACACTACGTTTACAGCTACACAAGTACTGAATTTACAACTGTTATTTGACATCATGACAGTATTCTACTTCTCCCTTGACTGATTATTATGAAGATTCTCTTCAGTAACTACTGCTACAAAAAACTGATACAAATACCCATTGTAACATTAAGGGAATCGGAATTTTACTGATGGGAATTCACTTGTGTACCCTTAACCATGCTAGTACAGGCTTCCCCTATTCTGGTCCTGGAGTCCTAGTCACCACCAGTTTGCAGATTTCCCTACTCAGACACACCTTATTCAGCTTACCAGCCAATTGCAACATTTGGCAGGTATGTTTGAGCAGGGTAATCTGCAAACTGTGGTGCAGACTTGCCCTCCAAAACCAAATTTGGGGAACCCAGGGCTAGTAAATTCTAAGCAGCTATAGAAGTCCTCAACTAATGATCTTAGCTATCAGTGATAGAATTTGGCCCCATGAAAGTATGTCATTTTGAGCTCCAAACCAAGTTTCCAGGTTATCAGTTACGATGGATGCATTATATCACTGGGTATGGTTATTACTACTAGATACTTTACAATTTGAAAACAGAATGGTTTGCAGTTAATTACACATCTCAAAACATGTCAGTTCAAAGCATGATCTTGTACTGAATGCCTGCACTGTATAATTTCATAATAACATTTGCATTTCATCTTACCTAATGTGCAAATGGCGGAATATGGGGCTTTTTATAGCACAGAAACATTTTTAAAAACTACTGACTTCTGAGACTGATCTGCACTCTAGGGATTATGACTAACAGTTCTGGCAATCTGGAGGCTAAATTGTTCCTGCGTTCTGCGACAAAATACTTAAATTAGAGGAAGCTCAAGTTAAAACAGAAGAGGTGCACGCCTGGGATTACGCACTTTTGCCAGAGGAAGCATGAATATTTTGTTCGAAACTTCAAAGTACAGCAAACTCAAATAGAGTGAAAATTAAGGGAAACTTACGTGTTAACTCAAATTCTGTCAACAAAGCACTGCTTACAGTCTTGAAAGTGCTTTTGGCTGTTTGACGTAAACAAAGAGAAACAGACCTTGTTAAATTTCAGACAAGTTTATAGCTCAAAATATATATCACAGGCAAAAAAAATCCGCACAAACTTTTTGTGCAAGCGTATTTTATTTTTTAGCTAGCTAATGTTAAATTGCCCTTGTTGGATATTGGCTTGTTGTTAATATCTACAGCAGGGGTGGCCAATCATATCCGCAAAGGGCCGGTGTGTATGCAGGTTTTAGGGATAACCTTTAGGTCAGCAGTTCAAACCCAGGTGTGAGGACTCGTCAGCCAAACAGTCCTCTAATTTGTAGTCAAAAATAATTAGTAACCTTAGGGAATTACAGCAAAAGCCTGCAAACCCAATGGCGCTCTCTGTATCAGATTGCCCACCCCTGATCTACAGGGTTTCGAGATGGGTTAAATAATAAAACAAAACAGTATTCGCAATTTATCAACTGTTATACTGAATGAAACACACAACAATATATTCTTCACGCTCCTGTAAATATTCTATGCATTTGCAATCGAGTCTTCAGAAATATGGCCTCTTCAAGCCTTTAAGTATAAATTACCATGATTACACAGGTTAGCCGCACTGCTAAGATAATGTTTGATATGCTAAGATATTGACAATGCCTTGAAATGATACCCGACTCTTCAATCACACTGGAGTGTGTGCTAAACAAAGTTCATTTCCACCACAACTTCTTAAATCATCATACAAAAAGCTTTTGCCAATCAGTCAGTGCACATCGACTTCACATTACATTAATCTGTAAGAGCTAGAGGGATATTATTTCTCTTTCTAGTACAAAGGTGGCACGTGAACAGGAACACGCACACACACGCGCGCTGTCAATACTGAGAGCTGGCTCAGTACGCCGCCCATTATCATGGAGATGAGTGTCATGTCATTCTCGGTGTAGGAGAGCGTGTATTCAATGACTATTTCATCGAAGTAAAACGCGTAGGCATCCAGTAGAAAGCTTTGCTGCCAATATAAAGAACAATGGGCAAATTAACATACTTTAAGGTGACGACTGCCCACAGAGACTCGGCAGTCGTATAAAACCCCTGTTAATTAACCGATTGTTTAAGCGAATTAAAAAAACCCCACAAACGTGTTGAAAGTCACCAAGAGGGGTATGGGAACAGATGAGCATAAAGCCAGGCTGGGAATGAGCAACAGGTTTCCCACCTGTGATTTCCGCCCGGGAAGCGGAATGGTTTCCCGTTGCCTTGGACTCCGGCGGACTGGTGTCATACTGCAGCTCGCGGTAGTACAGCCGGTAGCCCACCAGCACCCCATTCACACTCTCCGCCTTAGGCGGCTGCAACACACCAGATAACATTAAAGTTCAGCGGCACCTTGTTTCTTCATCTCACGCTCATTCTTTCTCAATCCAAGGGAAAAAAAAGGAAGAGAGAGAAAAACATCACGCAGGAAAGGACAATCTATACCTTTACAGCTCCTGATACAGATTTCCTTTCAGGAACAGCGCCGACACTCTCACCCATTAGTCTCATTCGATAGCAAGCAAGCGATAAATAAAAATGAGAATTGGAGCTCCGAATGATTAGCTCATTAGAAAAGTCCATTTGAGGAGTGAGTCGTATCGATAGAGACAATCGCATTTCAGGGACATTATCCAAGACTCAAAATAAAGATTTCTAATGCTAATTAATGCATCTCTTTGATACCCTACTTCTAAATGGGTTTAAATGCACCATATAAATGTGTTTGTGGAAGTTTTAAATAAGGAAAAGCTTCTAGGAACCATTAATCGTATACCCTAAGCACACAGGAAACATGGCAATTATTTAATTACATTCAACAAGCTAAAACTCGAGTGTTCTCTAAAGGTTGCAATTAAATCCATAAAATGTCAGACAGATAAGTGACAAAGGTATCATTATTAGGTGGGGGGGGCTTCTGAAAAGGTCCCGCTCTTTTGGGGAAATGTAAAGTCAAGTGACTTACGACTGCAGGTATGATTTTTACTAAGGTCAAACTACAGGGTCACATGACTAAAATTGTTTAAAGATTCATGTTTCCTTGCAGCGCCCCCCCCCCCCCCCATCCAGTCTGGACGTCTTTGACCTACAACTAGTTCCCCGTTGTTAAAGGACGCTGGAACTGAGGTGGTAGTGACATACAGCCAAAATATAAGGTTTATAATGCGAACCTGCCACTGGACAAGAACAGAGGTCGTGGTGGACGGCTTTACGGCCAAAATAACAGGTGGCTCGTCAGGAACTGCAATGAAACAGAAAACACACAAGGATTCAATTACCTCAAGTGGACACGCTTCAAAAGCTCTGTCCTAATAAAGCTCTCCAATAAAGAGAAGGGCGATACCTCTGCACATCTCAGCGTCTTGTATAACACACATTTCTGACATAAAATAGCTTCTTAAATGTGAAAACAGGGAGGGATACATGCAATTAGGAAGAGAGGAATGACAGAAAGAGTGAAACATGGACCTTATTTCGTTTATATGCTCTGCTTTCCTGATGCCCGGTGACATTTCCATCTCCATTTACTATGCAGGGAGAGTGATATTACCCAGCGCAGTAATGTTATAAAGGTAAAAACAGCCGAGCGTGCTGCGTCTGGGGCTAATCGCGGCCCGTGGCAGCCGCTCTGATGCTAATAAACAGCTGCCATGGTGTGGTGCCTCTCCCAAACCTGACTGGAAGCTTCCGGAAACCAACTGCCCACCGTTACTCATAAGAAACCGCTCTTTTACCTCCCTCACACCTGAGCCTGTATAGTTCACAGAGGCTGGCAATTAAACGTATCAGGTCAAACTAACGGGGTGGATTTAACTGCTGCCCAGATGACCTTTGGGGTGTGACCTGTAGGCTGAGAAAAGCAAAGCCATGCCCTCCGATGTGGCTTAAGAGTAATACCTGTTTATTTTTTATCAGCCTACTGAGATCCAGCAGTACTGCGTTTAATTGAGAGGCGCCACACTCACTGAAAAGATAATCACATTTCACCAGCTGCTAGCTACACAGTGGTAGCCTGGGCCGGACAGCCGCAGCGCCCCTCACCGTCTTGCAGCGTTGTGACCGCGTGCGTCTCCTTGCTGTAAGCGCTGTCGCCCACGTCGTTGGTCGCCATCATCCTCAGCCGGTACGACGTGAAGGGCTTCAGCCTTGGGGAGGAGGACTTCGTCAGACATAACACTACTGCAAATCCCCTCCTCCCACTTTGAACAAAGGATTCGCCGCCTTGTCTTTCAAGAGACAGTCGTTAATTATATGTGCCGTACAGCTCAGCAGGGGAGAGACCGGTGCAGAAGGTTATGGGTTCAAATCTCATGCCTGGCAAAGTAATTATATTACCTTTGGGTCTTTATGCAAAGCTCTTAACCCCAAGTGGTCCAGTAACCCCATCCCACCCTGCCCTCGGACCCCAAGCTTTCCCCGCTAGTATGTGACTTCGGACAAGAGCATTTTCTAGATATATAAAAGTAATAGGGTGCAGGGGAACCAACCAGAGTATCTACTCGAAGTAAAATGGCAGGAGCACAATGAAAAGCAACAGGCATGGCAGGCATTAAAGGATTTTATTTAGCTGCGACTAGAAGGACAGGGAAGAGAAGCAGGAAAGCAGGTTAAATTTGGATTAAATACAACTACATTAGAGCCTCTGAGGTATGAACGGAGACAGAAATAGTCAGGGTATCCTAAAAGATGAGGATCCACTGGCTGTATGGGCACTAAGCCGCTTTGATTGGCAACGGCACAAAACATCACCGAAGTAAAAAGACAGAAGTGTATTGATTTGAAACAACAATCGTTCAGTCGGCTTTATTGTCGACGGGAGCTATTTTTATGACTCAGCTATTCATCTTCTCCTGCCCCAGCCGCAAAGCGAATCGAGGGAGGCCGCTTCTCATTCTGGGAAACTTCCGATGTCTTCCCACAGGTGAGGCTGATTGGATGCCGACGGAGGCGCACGGCTCCCGGATGCCCAGACGGCCCGGCAATGTGACTCGGCGATGAGCTCTGATTGAGCAATCAGCCCATCCGCTAATCAGGGCCCGCCAGAGAGGGGTCTCAGAACCCAATCACCCGCCGGCGGCTGTCCGCGTGGAAGGCAGAAGTGACACCCCGCTGAACTGTCACTCCAGGAGACGGGGGGGTGCACATTCAATTCCAAAGAAGACAAGGCTAAATTACGGAACTGGACAAGGGTACAGGTAATTATCTCCAATTTGCCTGAAATGGCTCACGTGTCGCCAGATCCACTTTGAGAGCCACTGATCCTAGAAGCCGTCCATGGGGGAAAGGTGTACAAACCCAATGGATCAGCGCTGCCTACCCAGAAAATTAGGCCTTGTCCCTTCGGGAAAACAGTGACAGGACAGGAGAGAGAAACCATTCAGAGAGATTGGGGCCAATACGTTGGACTAATTATTAATTAAATGCGTAATTGCAAATAAGGCTAGGATGCTACACTGTCTCTGACAAGCTCTCCATACATTCCATTAACAGTGAACTGGACAGGCAGATCATTATGTAATGATGCTATTATTAGGGTAGATAAGACCCCTTAAAAATGATGTACCTCAAAAAATGACTCTAGCAACCTCCAATTTTTACCATTTATTTGTAGCCTGGAATCCTATATCACATATAACTAAAGCTGCCACAATTACTCGATTAAACTCAATTACTCCATTATCAAAAAATCAATTAAAATTTTCCTTCTTGATTACTTAGCAATATGGTGGAAGGTGAAAATAAAGAGCTTTTGCATCATTTTTGTGGACGCAAAAGTCAATGAAAAGTCAATGAAAAGTCAATGAAAATGCAGTGTCTCAGTATTGTAAAGCAAAAGTTAAATATCACCACAGCACGACTGCAATGGAAATACATCTTAAAGAACACTTTTGGGTTTCATGGACTCACCCCATGATGCAAGGTAAATCCAGAGAACCCCAGCAAATTCAGCAAATGGTTCATGAAGCGTCGATTTGGCCATCACTACTCTCAACTCTTAACAATCGACAAGTTAAAGAGTTCAGCACGTTCGGTTGTGGTGATTACTCGGCAAATCTCCAGACCCACTGGAGATGTTTTTATTATCACTGTTTTTATTATTTAATTCATTTTGTTTGGCGTATTTTCTAAATTTTGGAGTCACATTCCCCTAAACCATGCATGGGGCACGATTTAGCAGGACTGACTGCATGTGCAAAAAACTGCCCAAATCCTATGTCACCTGGGGTCACTCCTGTGGATCATGTGACCAGATGCTGCCCTTCTATTGGCATGAGGAACCATGTGACCAGGCAGGAGAGGCCTTACCGGTCCACCTCCCAGCAGGTGCTGTTGTGGCCGATGGCGGCTGAGTGCGTGCGCCAGTCGCCGGCGGGCAGCTCGCGTATCTGTAGGGTGAAGTAGCGCACGGGCGACGAGCCATCGCCCCCGGGCACCCAGCACAGGAACAGCCGGCGCGAGTCCACCTCCTTCTGCGGAATGCTCAGCTCCTTCGGAGGCTGGGGCCGATCTGCAGGGGAAGACGGGCAACAGCCTCGGGTCACATGACAAGCCCCACGGGGGCGGCCATGACTCCAGGCAGCAGTCGATTGATCAATCGATGGTGTAAATAAGCACGCGGGGGGAGTTTCAGTGTGCCCATCCCGCAAACCACCAGCCCCCAACACCATGACACAGGCCACCATCCATTACAAAATCAAGACTCAATACAGAGAAGCATAATTGTTTAATTTTAAAGGTAGCTATTATCGATTGGCTGAAACATGCAGGCCGTGTAATAAAACAGCCATCGATTGGACAGGCTGTCAGTGGGTGACCTGTCTTTCATGAGCCAAATAGGCTGATTAATTAGCCTTTATTTCTACAACACCAAAGAATTTTCAGAGCTGTTTATATCGCTTTTATCGACCTTCCTCGTTAGAGTGATGCTGAGCTGAGTAAGAGGGGAACAGCCCCGGTGACACGACACGACACTCTCATATTTCTGTGACAACGCGGTGCAGCCAATCAAAACCTTCGACACTGTGCATAATGTAGCTGCCATGCAGTGTGAGCTGCTTCCAGATCAGCCAAAAGGCTTTCCCTGTGTCCCTTCTCATACTGTCCATTACAGTATACTCCTTTTCCCACAGGATTCTCCAAAGTGTAATGCAGCAGTCTTATGCGAGGTGCAGTGTAAATGAAAACCCACCATAATAAGAAAAAAGATCAAAACCATAATTATATTTACAATGAACGTTCCAACAAGGACAACCTGTTGGGATTATTCTTGGAACACATTCCGTAAAGATATGAATAGTATTGAAGAAGCCACAACTGCAGTGTTTCTGAGTGACAGGGGGTGGCGCTGGCGAGCAGACGCAGCCCGTGAGAGCTCACCTCGTCTCTCTGTCGTTATGACCACGGCCTCCTCCGGCTGACCCCAGCCCTGTTGAGTCCTGGCGGAGATCCGGAAGATGTAGGCGGACTCGGGGGACAGCCCCGTCACCGTGAACTGCCGGGCCGTGGAGCCCACCTCCACCGTGGTGAACTTGTTGGGGTCGCTGGCATCCAGCCGATAGGCTATCTGGTAACCTGGAGTACGTGGGGGGGTGGGTTACAGGAACCGAAAGCCTGCAACCTGAAAACACTCTTTGGGATCATTTACAACATTCCTAAAGTATCAAACTCACCCTTCTGTGCCTGAAAACTTAGAAAATATTTTATAAATGAAGGCACTTTCTCCTGCCTAGTCTCCACTGTGTTTTTCAAAATTAACTCTAAGATGAAGAGACATATCACTTCTGCTGCCTTACTATATTATTATAATTCAGTTTCCTCTGAAGCTGTCACCACCAAAACGGATGCTCTGTAAGGTATGGCGAGATTAAGGTAAGCCTAAAAACACTTCCCATGTAACATTACATCACTTTTATCCAATTGGGAAGGCAGGCTCAGCCCATCGCTTCAACTCAAGGAACCAACTGTGGCAGCATTTTGCTGATCCTGGCATTTGAACCAGCAACCTTCCGGTCATAGGCGCAGAGTCCAAAGCCGGATAGCCACACACTGCGCAATGAGAACAAATTTAGTCAACCTCAGGCTTGACCTCGGGCCAATCGAGCTACGCAGTTCTTTGGGTACCCTTTCCTCCTAAGACAACCACCGGTTACTAGGCCTTCAGCCACACGCTCACATGAGGCCCCTCCAGTCTTCGCTTGAGGAACTTCATCCCTGGCTGTGTTCCATTATAAGTCCCGCTCAGGCCCTGTCACAGGCTGATGACATTTGACTACTGTGGGGTGTCGTCCACGACAGGCCGGCGAGGAGGAATTGAGTGAAGGTTAGGGGCTAATAAATATGAGATGCGGACAGCTTGTCCAGTTGGTAAACCCTTTATCTTCCCGGCTGGGAATTACATGTCGGACAATGCAGTCACAGTGGATGCCAGTGAATTAACACGCCTCGGTGGAACACTCTGTTTATCTGTGGGCCGCCCGCCCCGCTGCGAGCTACTATGTAATGGCGGCTTTCTCGCTGTATTGGCCTTTTAGCTGCACAAACACAAAGGAGGCCGTCCCCTCCGTTCGCCCTGCATCATCTCCCACCAGGAGCCGGGGATTTCATTTAAAAAAGACGCTTCTGCAATAAAGAAGCAGGACCAAGCTAAAACAGTGGCTCCCAAAGCCTGCAGTGTCTGTAAAGCTTCCTCTAGGAACAAAACAGCAAAGAAACAGATGGACTATTACATTTTTTTTTGTTCTTGCAGCACTGTGACTCATGACATGATTTCCAGGGAAACTTCTGGAAAGGCCTCCTTGGCGTGCGCAGCAGGCCGTGTAATTGGTTAGATCGCCACCTCTATACTCCTGGAGTTTTATTTCCTCAATTCATCTCCAAGCGATCGGTGATCCTCGATCTGCTAGGCCGAGGCACCAGAGCGCCCCCGTCAGAGGGGCTTGACCTGGGGAGGCCGTGCTCAACAACTGGGGAGGGGAAGGAGCCTGTTAGCCTCTAGTGGCTAAAGACAAGCAGGTTATGCAGAATGATTGCAGCTCAACATCTGTGTCTCTGTGTGATGATTATGTTTTATTGCATCATGGGCACCAAATGTTCCCCACAATGTGATAAAAACCCGTTATTTTGACGTTGTGGGGACCATTTTTCAGGTCCCCACAAAAATCTGTGAATGCAACCAAATAAATAAAAATGTCAAAAGTTTTGTATCATGTTTGTTTACTTATGATTAAGGTTAGGGCTGGGTAAAGGTTAATGTTGTCAAGCTGGGATTAGAGTTTCCCCCACAGAAATGAAGGAGAGTCCCCACAAAGATGTAATTACAAACCTGCGTATGTGTGTGTGTGTGTGTGTGTGTGTGTGAGAGAGAGAGAGAGAGAGAGATAATCCTTAACTAACAGGCTGCAAAACCAAAAAAACATGCTGAGATTTGGATTTTATAAGATTCATTTGGCCTATCCATATGGAACAGGTTAGAAAAACTATTAATAAATTAAGGATAAATCAATAAAAAGATAGTTGGTGTGTAAAAAGGCAAAAAGGCAGTACATACAACCGCGTAAATATTTATACTTATTATCTGCACAGAAGAGACGGCTGCATCACTTAACAGCATCTAGCTGCACAGCTAAGCTGTTATTGTCAAAGGGATATGGCATCATCACAGATCAAAGGCTGCTGATTGTATTAGACGGCCGTGCATTAATACATTCATCTGATCGGCTTCAGAAAAGTCTAATCCTGTCACTGCAGGCGTTTTCCTTAATCAGATTGTGAGGTATTTCTGCTTTATGAAATGTGTCAAAGCACTGGAAATAAATAAGCAAAAAGCCTCAGTCTGTCTGCCTCTTTGCATTGCCCGCACTACAATGAAAAACTGAGGGTTGCTTTTGTTTAGCCCATCAGTTGAAAGGAGAAGATGCCTCACATGTACGTTCATGCTTCGTATCATAAGGTTTTTTTTAAGGTAGGGCCACGAGAGGGGGCATAATTCTCACAGAGGGGCCAACGTTAACATTAGCCAATGATATGTTTTGAACTGGTGAGTGACAGCGGAGCTGGCCAATTAGGTTTCAGCTGGAGCCAGTGTCCATACGGCCCCATCCCACTATACACTTCTGAAGAGGAAGTTTGGTTTCCTGCACTTGTGACCTTTGCTGATGGGCAAAGCTGAGTTTTCAGGAAGATTTAAGCAATATCGCCCAGTGGCGAATTCAAGAGCAAGGACACTCCCCCGTGACATTAACGGTCAACATTTACCGGGAATCGGATGGGGCAGGAGGGAGATAAACCAGTTTCAATGGTTCTGGAGGCAGGATTAACTCAGCCCACTAGGAACAAAATAGGCTTACCCGACTTTGAGCTAAATGCTTGTGCTAGGCGATGCATTATGAGGAAATCAAGTAGGGAAAAACCTGGGAATAATGAACTAGGGAATAAAGCAAAGATGTGCACACAGCGGTCGGTCTCACACCTCACTGGTGACGACGGCGAATTCACAGGAGACAGACAGTCTAGGAAATAACCCAAACCCTTCCATTCCAGCTCAGTTATAGACATAATCTCCACAGACGTTAAGGTTCTTCCTCAGTCCCACCACACGAGGCAGTGCACCTGTTTGGCATGCTGGGAAAGCATCCTGGAAACCACAGGTATGTTATGGATACAGTGAGACATGCTGTGCTTGCCTGAAGTCAGACCACATAGCTGAAAACCAAAGATGCTCACACATCGTTTATGGGTGCGGGCTGGAGCTTAGAAATCAGGGTACATTCGTTTTTTAAAACAACTTATGTCACCATAACTGGATATGAAAATGGTTGCACCAGTAAACCTCCAGTCGTGTTTTTATTATGTGAATTATTGAGCTTCCCTCACATCCTACGACAGACCACACAAGTGCAGGATTTTTGGATATAAGTTTGAATGTTTAGTGAATGCCAGCAAGCATATCAATAGCCATCTGTGTTACAGTACCTGCTTCACTAAACACTAAAGGCCGAAATCCAAATAAAAAAAGATGTGAAAACATATTCCCTGCCCTCATGGCTTCTAATGTGCTGGAAAAAATATTATCTGATCCAGGATTTATATGTACCGCTGCCCTAGAACATTCTTCAGCAGCAGGGTTTAGTCACCAGCCCTTCCCTAGTGACTTAATTCGATAGAGGGTTCCAGACATCAGTTTGCAGTTAAGCTCCCCCCCCACCACTGAATGTGCAATTAATCTCAAGTGTGGAATGACAGAACACCCTCCCCTAGATATCTCTACAAACAATTCTATCGTCTCAGTTAACTGAAGACAAAACATAAACATTGACAACTGTCCAAACTATTTCTGCATAAGAGTAATTATCACGGGTGCCCTCAATAAGAGTTCAACCCATTAAAGTCTTATCCCCATTTAATATCAAGCATCTATGACAAGATCAGCCGGCAAAATGTCGGAGTGGCGCAGCAGCCGGCACATCTTGCCTTTGTTGACAGACGTGAGATCGTAACGTGGGCTTTACACGGCGGGAGAGGCGAGTTTTATCTTTCCCATCAAGGACGTGTCAAAACAGCGCTTCCTACCGCTCACCTGGGGGCTGTAATCTCGTTAGCTTCGGAAGCAGGTTAGACACCTTCATATTGCTGTTTACCATTAAAAAATGGGGAAAGTGTTGGAAGAGTTTCATTTTTTTGCCATTCAGACTCGCTTTATGCGATGCCTCGCATTTGACAACTGAACTGACTGAGATGTCACTTCTTGCAGTTTTCATTTCCTGCCAGCCTAAAGGTCAGCATAGGTCAGAGACAGGGTCACAGGGGTTGGGGAAGGGTGGGACGACTCACCGAGGATGATGCCGTTGGGCTCGGTCGGAGGCTGCCACACCACCCTCACGGACGTCAGCCGCACTTCTGGGAAGACCAGCCTCACGGGAGGGCCGGGAACTGGGGGGCAGGGAGCAAGGCCAGGAGAGCGTGTTGAGACAGGAATACACTACCTACCCACTGCCTGTCCCACGTCAAAGAGCAGGTTCACAGTGTCACAATATGGTGTTCGCAACCAGCCATTACAGAGATAGGATGACGAGTCCCACACGGCTCAACATAGGCCCATAACCCGCAAAAGGGGTTCTAACCCCACAGGCCAATGACGCCTCCATCGTTTCAGAGGAGGCCCCCCCCCGGAAGAGCACGGCGTCGCCGCCCATCAGACCCTCCCTACCGATTCCTCGCTGTGGCTCTGCGAAGATGACTTACATGGATTACCGGTCCAGGGCAGAGCGCTTCCCGGGGGCGACGCGGGGCACTTACAAATAACACGAGGATCGGGGGGCTCTCTGTTTTGTTGACTTTGGGGATGGACAGGTCACAAACTCCGGGAGTTAAGCAGCTCTGCTTCTTTCTGCGGGTCGGTGACTGACACCCGCTGCACTGCGGAGCATCCCGATCTGACCCGCTCCTGTCTGGGGCCACGACGGCCCGTCGATCACACTGGCATGATGGGAAATAAACAGCCCGGGTTCCCAGCTCTTAGTCGAAGTGGACCTTCCATTGCATGGCTTCATATGTGACAATAAAGGCTTGAGCATCGGCAGGCTTGATGCAGCTCTCCTGAACACTCCTGCCCCGAAGTTTTCAAGGCTGCCGTCAGCCTTGTGGCGGAGATCCTCACACCCGATGCATGCAGGTCTCACTTGGAGTCATGCTGCAAACACACGGGAGCCTGACCCTCCATGCATCTCCATGCCCAGCCTGCAATCGTCATACTCCCAGCCCAGAGTAGACCTGATATGTAGCCACATTCCTGCTCTGGCGACACAAAGAGCAGCGGCTGGGGGGGGTGCGACAGAGCCAAAAGGGACACGCGACTCCACTGTCTCTGATCTTTGCTGTCAGCCAGTTCGTGG
>JAODKF010000103.1:22649135-22667170 GCA_026779585.1 Mormyrus proboscirostris
CCCCCCCCCCCCCCCCCCCCCCAAAGTGAAATCACGCGCCCAGGATTGCATATGATTACTGCATTACGCCGCCGTCTCAGACAAATGCCATCCACATTAGTGAATCACCTGGCAATCAAACGGGCCTCGCTGCCTGATTTCAGACGAACGACCCGCATGCCTTCAATGGCCCATTAAAGGTAGATTTGCTTAAGTGCCGAGAGTGTCGCTTCCGTGCGTCTGGTGTCCGCTGGTGGCTACGGGGCAGGCCAGACCGCGGGGAAATGGCGGACGGGGGAAAAAAGAGCGATGACCTGCTGGGCAGGGTGGTGAATGATCAGCAGCCGGCTGTGACCGCACGAGAAATGATGAAAATGACTTTGGGATTCCTCGCTAAAGAAATGTATTTATACCGAATAATCAGCGGCGCCAGCGGCTGTGGGAGATTTTTAACTCGCCAACTGCAAATGAAGGTAATATTTTTAAACTTAATGGCACGCATTTATTCAGAACCCTAAAATAAACAGGTTGAGCAGTCAGACATAAAATATCCAGCTTGGGTGCCCTTTGAGAAGTACAGCCAAAGTCTGGAAAACAGTCGATGGTCTTTCATTAGTGAAGAGCACAGAAACGTCTCGAAAAGGGCTTAGACCGTCTCTTCTTGGAGGACTATTAAAGGGCCCTTTGCAGAGCTGAATCCCACCCTGCTTCGCCGTTAGAATCCCCACATGCAGCGAGACATTTTCAGGAGGATGGAAGGTTTAATCTGGACAGCTATTTAAAGCATTCTATCAAACTTTCATGTGGTTTCCAAGCAAATGCATGTTTAATTTAACCATCGACTCCTCCCCCCAATAACAAGCTGGCGCCGATGGGTGTGTTGGCATCTTCCCTAGAAGAAATGTAACAGCGCATCGACTTCTAACGTCAATATATATGTGCGTAAAACAGAATTATACATGTGGACATGTAAGCACATGAAAATGGATCCTCACGCAAACATTTCAATTGGCCACTAAAATAAAAAGTTTATTGCATCCTTTATGATTAATTGTATAATGTAAGTGATGGAGTCCAGTTTTCCACTTGTAGAGTAAAGGCATAAATCACCATGTACTGTATACTTATGAACTGCATATCGAAGTAACAGTACTATACACTGTATAAGCAAGGCACTGTAATAACCAACATAAAATAAAAGCTACTGATAATGTCAAACTGCCACAGCCAGGGTGTGCATATGTGTATCTGCAGTGCTTATTAATAAGTGAATTTTCTATGACAACCTGTGAGGCTTTTAAAGCTTATTCCTATTACAGAAGCCCTGCATCACTGATGCAAAAAGGTTCTTTCATTCAATTTAAGAGGAGGTAGGAGATATAGCATGGATGGCTCTGCTTAGCTCCATTTCACAGCCATATGGAAGCAGTGGTATGCAGGTTGCTTTAAATGGTGCCATGGACATGTGACCCTGGAGGAGGCACTGTGGTGTAGTTGGTTAAGTGGTCTAGTAAGCATAAGATCCCGGGTTCGAATACCCGCAGGATGATTCCAGGATACTCCCCCTGGGAATAAAGTTGAATGAATAAAGTTTATCTTATCTTAAGCCACACTTACCTGACTCCCGCGTTCGGCCCTTGACGGGCTCGCTCCAGGGCCCGGGGCCGATAGAGTTGAAGGCCTGGATCTGCAGCCAGTACTCGGCCCATTCCTCCAGGCCCTCCAGGGTGAGCTCCCTCTCCAGGCGGTCATTAACCACCTGGCTCCGCGTCTCCCCCTGCTGGTCGACCCGCCACAGTTTCACACGGTACCCCACTGTCTCCGGGTTACCATTGTACTCTGAATCCGGTAAAGGCTGGTGGAGCGGCAGGGGGGTGACAGGCACACGAATTAACAGTCAGGTAACTTTTAATACAGAAACTGAAAGGCACAACCAAATTCTAGAAAACAGAGCCAGAAGCAATACCTCAGAATTATTTTGCACTTTTTTTTGACACGTCTTATAATGTTATCCTTCAGGAGCACGCGCACGCAACAAATTTATTTGTTCATCATCTCGCAGCTGTCAAAATTTAATTGAAAAATTCTGACATCGGCTCAGAAATACAGGAGCAGCTGTGACTGTAAGAAAGATGTCAGACTAAAAGATGTATCAGCAAACAGTGAGGTTTCTTTTTTTAAAATTCATCAGTAAACATCATGAAGTGGAGGAATTCAATTTCAGGATTGACACATCACCTGTCATTATTTCAGGTGGAAATCAAAGGTAACATTAAAAGGCCCAACATTCACGGGAAGGAATGCATCATCGCAAGTCTGCAAGCTACATTTATATATTTAACAGGTGCTTTTGTCCAAAGCGACATACATATGAGTTGAGCTTGGGGTCAGGGAGCAGGGTCAGCCAGGAGCAGCTGGGCTTAAGGGCCTTGCTCAATGGCTCAACAGTAATATAATTACTACATCAGCCGGGGCATTTGAACCCATGACCTTCCGAACACGGGCACAGACCCTGAAACCGCTGCGCTAAACACCACCCCCAGAATGATAATGAGGACAGGTTTTTGTTTGTTATGGATAGTTGGTGGAGTTTGGACTGCTTGCATAAATGCGTCGTCTAAAGTGACAATGATACCAAGGGACAGTCCGAATGACTCAGAATCCCGCTGAGCGGATGCGGACGGAGCGGGCTGTCCGAGAAGTACGTCATTACCGTGTGGACAGCAGAAGCAAGCACTGGAAACTGTCTATGCACAGAGATAACGACTTTCCTTTGTGCCTCCTGAAGTGAAAATACTCTTTGTCATGCTTATTTTGTTCAGAAAGCAGTGTGCAGGTCTCTACATGCTCCCTGCATGGGGCGGGAAACACACATCAGCGTGACAAACAACTCCCTTAAAAAAAGTGTCGGAAGCGACAACCGCTCGCACGCCCCACATCCCACACCCTGGGGTCCTTCCTCCCGGAAACAAGACGGGGTTGCCCAGGCGACGCCAGCCTCCTTACCACCCACCGCAGCCACAGGCTGGTCTCGCTGGCCGTCCGCACCGTCACGCTGCTGGGGGCCACGTCTGGGGGGGCCTGCAGGGTCTGGATGATGCGGGAGGGCTGGCTGGCAGGGCTGGAGCCCACAATGTTTACCTGTCGCATGCGGAATCTACGAGGGCACAACAACAACACTGGATTACAGCCCGTGCTTTTATCAAAAAACGAAAAAAAAAAACATACTTTTTGAGAAAGCAGGATCAGACAGTCGCTGGAGCAGCTGGGGGAGAAGGGTCTTGCTCAGGGGCCCAAAAGTGATCATACTGCCAATTTGAACCAGTGATCTTCCAATCACAGGCAAAGCACCAACGTGAACACACACCCTCTCACAACACACACACACACACATACACACTCCGTTTTGTCCAGAACACTGGAAGTAATGCAGTTACTGCATGTGTAAAAATAACATGCCAGGAGCCTGCGGCATGGATCAGCAGCACGGCTCAGCGACACTGCTCAGTGGCATGGATCAGCGACATGACCCAGCGGCATGGATCAGCAGCACGGCTCAGCGACACTGCTCAGTGGCATGGATCAGCGACATGACCCAGCGGCATGGATCAGCAGCACGGCTCAGCGACACTGCTCAGTGGCATGGATCAGCGACATGACCCAGCGGCACGGATTAGCAGCACGGCTCAGGGACACGGCTCAGCGACATGACTCAGCAACATGGATCAGCAGTACAACTCAGGGACACAGTTCAGTGGCACTGCTCAGCGACATGACTCAGTGGCATGGATCAGCGGCACGGCACAGCGACGCTGCTCAGCGGCATTGCTTAGCGACACGGCTCAGCGCCATTGCTCAGCAGCATGGCTCAGCGCCATGGCACAGTGACACGTCTCGGAGGCATGGCACAATGGCACGGACCAGCAGCATTCCTCAGCGGCACGGATCAGTGACACTGCTCAGGGACATGGCTCAGCCACATGGCTCCGACACTGCGGGATGTGACATCAGCCTGTCCCGCTCAGGGCCCATCCTCTTCAGCTCCTCCTGACAGACATCCCTCCCCTGTAGTAGCTGGGCACAATGTACCAACTCCCCGTCGCTCTACAGCGGTGCCTCTTAAGTGCCCATCACAAGCTGCAGGCTGCCGGCGGGGCGGCACATGAGACCCGTGGCGCATACAAAGCCGTCTTCCCAGCCTGGGCCCGGGAGCGGCCGCCACACGAATGTGTCCCGGACAGCCCAGTCCAGCTGGGAGCCACGATGAATAAATGGACGCAGAAAAGCAGAGGGTGTAATTACGACTTGGAAAAACCATGATTCCCTCCTAGGCGACACCGCTGAGGACACAAAGCATGAAAAGTGCACGGACTCACACAATTAAAAGCTACTGACCTGGAAAATGTACTATAGACGAACCACGGACGAAAGACCTCATCTAATAATTTAGTTTATCTAAATAATATCATTATAAAAGACAGATGTGAGCCAGCTGCTTCACTTCCATGATTCATCTAATTTATTTAAGTCAGAGACCACCTGGACCTAAAGTCAGCTAATGAAATCAATGCAGGGACGGGCTTATGTTTGGTTGACGGGGTCTGTTAGCGCAGGGGTCAGGGGTCACGCCTAAAGGACCACCCCTCCTCCAATCAGGTGCTTCAAATCGGACCGACAGCTTTGAAGATTTCCATCACTTTTCAAACGGTAAATTCGAGTGATCGCCCTTCCCACAGCGCGTTTTGCTGCAGTTATTAATGCCTTCGTGCAACTGGGTGGAGGAGGTGGGGAGGGGGGAATAGCAGCCAGATGGCAACCGCATGAACGGCTACCTGAGACTAACGTTAAACCTTGATAATCTCATGAAGAGGCAGTAGAAGGTGACAATGTTGAGGATGAATGTGACACCAAATTTACAATCGTGAGGACGCTGATTTTGTATTAGTACTGTAAGCATCTCCAGTATTGCAAATGAAGTCAGACGGAGCATTAAACGTGTTAATTGCCAGCCAGATTAAAAAACATGACTCTAATGGCTCCGATTGCAGAGTCGCAGCCGTCAGGGCAGAAATCTAGGATTATGGCTTAGGTGGGGTCATAAGAGGGGCCGTAATTCATAAGGAGGGGCCAATCTTATCATTAGCCAATGATATGTTTTGAATTCATGAGTGACAGCAGGAGGAGGCACTCTGTGGGCCAATCAGCTTTCAGCTGAGTATGGTGCCCCTGTGGCCCCGCCCTTGTACACACCCCCTGGACTGAATCACCTCAGAAGCTGCTAATAATAAAATAATAATAATTACGAATACACAAGCAAAAAAATAAACCATTTAATGTTACATAGGTGATGAAATCGAGCAGCACTGACAACCTCGAGTACCTGATCCTGACCAGCTCGACAGCATATGAAACAGCAACTTCTGTCTGAGCTGCAATGTTACATAAAAAGACAACATTTGCTCCCTATTAAATTGCACATCTTTGCTATTTAATCTTCTTCTCACAGCTTCTCATTTCATTAAAAGCATTGCCAATGTTTCATGTACATCGTCCATTTAATGAAGCAGCTCAAGTTAAAAACACATTTGATAGCCGTGTAAATATATATATATATATATATATATATATATATATATATTAATTCTGAGGTGTATTAATCACAGTAGTAAGAGATGTATTATAAACTGGAATATTAAGATGTATTTAATAGTTTGACACAGAACCAGCATTTTTGCTTTAGGTTTAAAAATAACCAACTTGTCAGAAGCTCAATATCATGCAGCAAGCAAAAAAAAAAAATCACATTTGTTCCATTTAAACAGCTGATAGATCATTGCAACCAAACAGTTTTGCATCAGTGTGTAAGCTGTCACAGAAGAGAGATGTGCTCATTTGAATTTTTTGACGTATGTGATGGTCTTGTGTTTGCTCTCGTTGTATTGATATGGCCTCATGTCACCATGAATCATGCTTCAGGTTAGAATCTATGAAAACAAACGTTCTTGCATTCTTTTGACACCACAGAACAAGCACTTACGATTAATAAGCTGCATTCAATACAGTAGTGTGTGATATATGTACCCAACATTGACCTGTACTGAGTGAACGGTCAGTATGGTAATATGTGATACAGGTATATGTACCCAGCATCAACCAGTAATGAGTGAACAATCAGTACAGTACCGTGTGATATATGTACCAAACCCTGATCTGTATTGAATGAACGGTCAGTATAGTACCGTGTGATATATGTACCAAACCCTGATCTGTATTGAATGAACGGTCAGTATAGTACCGTGTGATATATGTACCCAACCCCAATCTGCACTGAATAAACGGTCATAACAGTAACATGTGATATATGTAGCCAACACCCATCTGTACCAAGTGAATGGTCCACACAGTAACATGTGAAATATGTACCCAACACTGACCTGTACTGAGTGAATGGGGCCAGGTTGGGAATCTCCAGCACCTGGGCATCTGGTTCGTTCTCCTTCTCATAGAGCACCTTCCACTCCTCATCATCACCGATGCTGCCCACCTATGTGAAAGAAGGTCCTCGGGTCAGGTACTGGGGTCCCAGTTCAGGGCTCAATTCATGCGAAGGGTATCCTAAGCTATCACTTGGGCCCTGGGAAAACACCTGGGTCTTCCTCATCTCAGGGAAATTAACGGTTAATAGTTAGTTAAACCTCTCCTGGAGCCGACACCTTATCGTGGTGGAGGGGTTTGCGTGTTCCAATGATCCCAGGAGCTAAGTTGCCCGGGGCTTTATGCCCCTGGTAGGGTCACCCAAAGCAAACAGGTCCTGGGTGAGGAACCAGACGAAGTGCGGCTCACAAGACCCCTAATGATGAATAAAATAGTGGAACCACTGTTTCCCTTGCCTGGACGCGGGTCACCGGGCCCCCCCCCGGAGCCAGGCCTGTGGGTGGGGCTCGATGGCGAGCGCCTGGTGGCCAGGCCTGTACTCATCGGGCCTGGTCGGGCACAACCAGAACAAGGCACGTGGGCCCCCCCTCCAATGGGCTCACCACCTATAGGAGGGGCCATAGGGGTCGGGTGCAATGTGAGCTGGGCATTAGCCAAAGGCAGGGACCTTGGTGGTCCCATCCTCGGCTGCAGAAGATAGCTCTTGGGACATGGAATGATGGGGAAAGAGCCTGAGCTGGTGCGTGAGGTTATGAAGTTCCGGCTAGATATAGTCGGGGTCACCACGACGCATAGCTTGGGCTCTGGAACCAGACTCCTTGAGGGGGGTTGGACCCTCTTCCACACTGGAGTTGCCCGTGCAAGAGGCACCGAGCGGGGGTGGGCATACTTATTGCCCCCTGGCTGGGCACCTGTACATTGGGGTTTACCGCAGTGGACGAGAGGGTAGCCTCCCTTCGGGTGGGGGGGTCCTGGCTGTTTGCGCTTATGCACCAAGCGGCAATTCAGAATACCAACCCTGTCTTGTTCCTTAAGGCTCTGGATGCTGTGGGGCTGTTCTGGTTGACACGCATCTGCAGCATTGCGTGGACATGGGGGGCAGTGCCTCTGGACTGGCAGACCGGGGTGGTGGTCCCCTTCTTTAAGAAGGGGGACCGGAGGGTGTGCTCCAACTATAGGGGGATCGCACTCTTCAGCCTTCCTGGTAAGGTATATTCGGGGGTTCTGGAGAGGCGGGTCCGCCTGTATTGTCGAACCTCAGATTCAGTGCAGAGCAGTGTGGAGCAGTGTGGTTTTTGCCCTGGCCATGGAACAGTGGACCAGCTCTATAATCTCTGCAGGGTTTTGGAGGGTTCTTGGGAGTTTGCCCAATCAGTCTACATGTGTTTTGTGGACTTGGAGAAGGCATTTGACCGTGTTCCTCAGGGAGTCCTGTGGGGGGTGCTCCAGGAGTATGGGGTGCCAGAATTCCTTTTAAGGGCTATTCGGTCCCTATATGACCGGTGCCAGAGCCTGGTGGCCTGGGAACACCTCGGGATTCCCCTGGAGGAGCTGGATGAAGTGGCCGGGGAGAGGGAAGTCTGGGTTTCCCTGCTGAGACTGGTGCCCCCGCGACCCGACCTCAGATTAATATAATGATGGATAGATGGATTGTTAGTTACATCGGCAAGAAATGAATGCCTATGCTCATGTCAGCCCCTGTTCCAGCTACTTAGGACAGGATATCTCACTTTAGGCAGGCATAAAGGAGGCAAAGTACTGATACTACACTGTAGGAAGGGACTATATTCCCAAACTGCACAGTACAGTAACTGTAACTAACTTTACCGCTATAAAATTCAGTCACTGATGGCAGGAGCTTTTTAGCAGTATGCTAATGGCAGAGGAAAACTTGAGTTAACTTCATTAAAAATAGACGCAGTTCCCGCAGAAATACACAGCCCCATATAAGAAAAATGCCACAAATCCTGGAGCTTGGCACCTCATCTACTCACGGGAACTCCATCCAGCTCTGCTAAGAGCGGGGGTCCTCCTCGGGTGCCTGAGAAAATCCCTAGAAACACCCAAATGGGGCAACTTGAGTAGGAACCTCACGAAGCCTTTGTGACAATATGACGCTTTTCCACTGGCACACAGGAACCAAGCTGTACCCGAGCCGTACCACAAAGAGAGAGTAGCTACAGCGCGGTTCCAGCTTGCTTCGGATTTCCACTGCAGAAAAATTGGCCCTACCGGGTTTGGAGAGTGACAGAGACCATTCAGAGATATGCCTTTTTTTTTTTACTGGTCACATGGTATACGTGATGTGCTGATTTCTGCTAGCAAGTCTGTGAGAATAACCGTTGTATGTTAACATGAAATTCTAGTGAAATTAGCATTAGCTTACATACATTAATTAATTCCGTTTAGCTGTTCTATGGTACTTCTTTTAGTAGCAGGTTGCAGATTTTCAAGTTCCGAGTTACTGGCAAAGCATCAATACATCGCAATGTGCAAAGCTACTGATAATAAATAATATACAGAATATGCCCTTTTTTCCTTACGACAATCCATGCAAATTGATGCAGAACACTGATATTGCCAAGCATTTCGGCCAATCGGATGGTGGTGACGTATCCAGCCCACGTTAGTCACGCATTCGGCCTGCTAGTAAACTGTGTTAGTGCAAATACAGGTCGGGTGTAGTTCACATAATCTACCATGGAAAACCTACGGCCTGGTTCTTGGTGGCAGTGGCAAAGCGCCAAGAGTTTTAGAGACTTTGTCTGCTCCCCATGAACAGGCAGGAGGTGGGAGGCATCTCTGATTAACAGATGAAAAGCATATTAATGGACCCATACAGGTGGTTAAGAGATCCATCACTGAACAAATCGCTTCTTCCAACAATCGACTCTGTTGGCTGTTATTACCGGCAACAGCTGGAGTGTTCATGTCCCAGCTTGGTCAAAAATATGACTTAAAAGACAAGCATATCATACGCTGAGAGCACTAGACAGCTTCAACAGTAACCTTGTGCTGAAGTTAACATGAATAAGAATCGAGATGAGGGCTTCCGGGTGGCATCACAGTTCTGGGACCAGTCCCAGCCACCTTGAAAAGGACTTTCTGAGCCTTGTCCAGGTTGGCTAGTGCATTTTGCAGGGATTGAAGGCATATAAATGATGGATGAATCTTATAGTGCAGTATGAACAGAAAATTGGAAGTCTAATGAAGCTTGCGCTGAAAACACCTGAAACGGCAACGGAAGCTGGGTAAATCAGCAAGGTGAAGTCTTCATACCCTCGAGGAATCTCAAGGCTTTGAAAAGGTTGCATTTTTGTTTTTTTTTTATGTTTCAGAGACTTCACGCATATTAGAGGAACAGCAGAATTCCTCTAATATTGGAGATGAACACAAGCATCTATAGTAGATATGGTATAGAAGTCTTACTGCTTTTTCTGAGCTCTGCATCAGACATGCTTTAATACTGTTGGGAAATACAACAGGGCATTTGCTTTTTACTGCACATTCAGCTTATCTGTGACATTTTATTGGGGATTATACATCTTTTTCATGTTTATAAAACACCGATTCCACAGAGGTTTTTATCTATTGTGCCTATGTGGCTGGCTCATCCAGCCTTAATCTATTAAAATCACCAATCATACTTATGGATCCTGAGTGCTGGATCTATTCATTAAATTGAGAAGCATTAGGGCTCCCAAGCCGAACAGGAAAAAAAGACGGCAAACACGGAGTTATTTATCTAGAAATAAGGAGGATGCTGAATATGATGTATTTCAACCTGAAATTACAGCGATTTAAGCATATTCATTTCATACAATTCAGGGACAGAATTCCAGATTACCTTAATTTCGAGCAATTTTCTCCCCGACAACAAAGGCAGCGTGAGCGAAAAATAAAATGATCTAGTTGCTAACATGTATAGCTACTGCTAGAAAACAGGCTGCATTTCAGTTAATCTCAGCACCGCTACTCATTTTTCATTCCATCTGTTTGTCTCGTAGAAACCTTTCGAAATGCGGTTACCGAGTTAATTCAGCCCTGGCAGATAATTAAAGGTATATTGCTGCTAAGGAAGGTAAACGTGCTGTGTGTATCGGGTGGGTGAAGCGACACGATGGGAGGAATGTGTAGCAAACACTGCAGGGGGGAAGGAGAGTCTTCGCAAAGTGCAAGGCCTCCGCATCCGTACCGATCTGATCTGTTACTATAAGGCCAGAAGTGTTCCAAGCTGTACCATAATGTAAAATGTCAAGCAACTCCGTGAAAAGTATTATGGGATTGAAATAAATAAAGCATGTGGACACACCGTGGCAAGGCAAACAACTGCAGCAAAACAAGCCTTCCCTGCGATTTTCTTGTCTCACCACATGGATTATGAGAGAGAACGGGAAATCGTATTGAATTTCTTCACTAACCTGGCCCTCAACAATCCACTTGGAGATAGAAGTTTTCCCGTCGTCGCCTGCTCGGAACTTCAGAGTGGCAGAACGGGGGCTTATGTTGGAGATAACGATGTTCGACGGTGGTCCAGGAAGTTCTGCATTTAGGAAGACACACATAGGGAGCGGAATTTTGAAGCCAGCAGTAATTCTTAAAGGGAAATGCAGCATCCTAAGAAGTATTACATGCCAGAAAGACATCCGTCCACCTGTTATTATACATGTCTATAAGTACACAATCACACAACACTCCTTTCAGAGCTGACTGCTTAATTATTGTTTATCACTTTGAGGCAGCAGCTAAGCGAATCGGAATCAGGACACACCTGCTGGCCTTACATCTCCCTGAAGGTCCGCAGCCCCCGCCGTCTCTCACACCCCTCACAATTTACAGTGTATCACCCTTGGCTGCGGCCTGGCATTTATCCACAGAGACGCATCCATCATTTCACACTGACAAACAGTGTGCCTCCGGGCTGCTTAAAATGAATGCTAGTCCTCCACAGTGACTTTTGATTCATGGCCAGGCAGAAACAGGAACTTATCATCTCCCATAAAGACAATGGCAGCTTAAAAGATCATTATTCATATTTATGCTGATCCGGGCGCAAAGCCGGGGCTTGCCGTGTGCGGAACACGGCCCAACTCGGAGGCAGGGAGGTAAGGAGGGCGGGTTTTGGGATAAATAAGGCTTGGGCTTTTGGTAAACAAGGGGCAGGCCAGATCTAAGGGATCGCTTGTGTCTATCGATTTAGTTTCAGCGGGAAATGCCACAGAATTCGCAGACGTTGGACTATCATTCACCAAAGACCTTTGTGCTAAAATAATGTCCTGGGCTTGTCAAAGGGGAGGGTGGGTCATGTGGCAGTGAGAAAGAGAGGCTCACCTGGGGGAACTCCTGAGGAGATGGTGGAGGACGTGATGGTGCCCGTGCCGGCGTTGGTCATGGCTGCCACCTCCAGGGTGTATGTGGTGAGCGACGTCAGGCCCGTCACCTTGTACTCGTGCGTGCTGTTCTGCAGGGCGCGCGTCTCCCGTGACGAGTTCTTCCCCGGCACCTCCCAAGACACCACGTACCCTGCAGCACAGGAGCAGGTCACAGGCGGTAGGGCAGCACGTGCAAACACCAGTATCAGTATGAGCATAGGTACATTGGAGTGCATCTCTTCTTGGAGTCCAGGCGCAGGGTCAGCCATTCATCCGGCGGCCTTGAAGAAACCTGTGATCGGGGCAATGGAGGGGCAAGGGTCCTCTGGCAGATTCTGGGGGCCCAGAAGAAGCCTTTCAATATGTAAAATTTGGCTGGGGGGCCCGAGGTAGCATTATGCTTCGGGGAGGGGCAGAATTTCTAGCTATGCGCCTGCATGAGTCTATCCTGTTGAGGATGGGATTCAAACCAGCAACCTTCCACTCATAGACACAGAAACCCAACCCAATGAGCCACACATGCCTCCGCCACATTTTAAGGCACTGGGTGATAACGGCCTTTCTATGACCCAGGCACAGCCAAGAGCCGAGAACTGGTGGAAAATGAGAAATCTATACAAAATACATCCGTCTGTTTAATTCCCGCTACAGAAATATCGATCCAATTAACATCTTCGGCCTGTGGATGTTGATGCGGAAATCCCAGCCGTAAAATAAAACAGATAAACGATCGACGGAGGTGCCTGCCTTCAAAATGCAGACGGTCACCCATATTTCACCTAAGGGTCTATAGAGTTAGCAAGTCAAGTTGACGTTTTTGGCAAGGTGGCGTCTTGGCATGGCCGGAGGTCGATGGCGCCGTCGGTGCCACGCGGCCCGTGTAGCCCGCTCCTGGGCCCAGAGCGTCAAACAGAGACTAATGGCTGGCAGGGGTGCTGTATAATTTGCTCCTTATCAGGACTCCATTCTCTTTTCGTCAGCAGTGTTTGCAATCGCACACTGTCCTTTCGCATCGGGACCCTCATACATCAAAGTTTGCACCGAGAGACCCAGCGAGAAGCTGGCAAGTCCAACAACCCCGGGGGTGGGGGGGGGAGGCAAGGTGTGGGAGGGAGGATATGATGGGCCGGGCGCCGAAGAATGGGAGCTGCAAAAAATGATTTTAATTTAATCTACATTCATTCTTACGCTGCTCTTCCCGCTGTGGGGGCTGCACTCCACCCAGCTTGAAAACACATGTCTACAACTATGTCACCTTCCACCGGCCGTGCAGGACATGCATGGTATGCGGGGTATGATCCCCCCCATAGCTGAGGAGTCTGATAAATCCGGCACCTATACACAACCGCCTGTTCAGGGCCCGTCCGTTATAAACACCGTGACCCCAAAGTGGCAACTGTATTTCTGCCAGTTCCCTGCCAGACGGCCCACATTTCGCTCCCTCTGAGGGTCTCCGAGGACCAGATCGAGAAACACTGCACTAGGTAACAGCGTTGCCGCGACAACCCAATGAAGCATTAAACACATGCGTGGCCATTAGAGGCTGCGCTACCCGGGAACGCCCGATAAATTAAAATGGAACGCCTTTCGAAACACTGACACGTCCTCTCGCTAATGCAATGACAAGCTTGATGCTGACAGATGGGCCCGGGATTCAAAAATACGCACCTGTGTATGGGTGGCTCTGTGCAGGGGTCGGCCAGAAATCAGCCACCGAATGGCTGAGAGATATTTCTGCCGAAATGCACCCATCGAGGAGAAAGGCAGGCTAACAAGACGGATGACTGATGATTAAAAGCTCACGCAACCCTGTTCATGGTACTGTAAAACACATTTTTCTTCTTACCAAAGCAGTGTTGTTCCGGCTAATACAGACACATACATATGCAGGGCACTTTGTCGTACGTATAGTTGTGGCTCCGTGGTTTAGGATGCTGTCCCTGTGACTAAAGGTTCTCAGTTCAAATCCCAGGGTCAGCATGGCGATGCCAACCATTGGACAAGGTCTTCAACCCCCGATTGCTCCAGGTAGTGGCCAACCCTCATAAACGTTTGCCACCTTAGCTACATATGTAAAAATGTACTAAGCATGTCTATGGTGTGGGTTTCTATGGAGTGCTTCTCTGTGTGACACAGATGGAGAGGGCACGCCAGGCAGAGGTCACTGGCCATGGGAAGGAGGTGGGTCCAACCAGGAGACTGAGAGTCTCACCTGTAATGATACCATTTTTGTCCACAGGCTCCTGCCAACTGACCCGCAGGGAGGTGTCCAGAATCTCTGTGAAGCTCAGGTGACCAACTGGACCGGGCTCTACATCACAAAAATATAATAATCATCAATAAATCCCTTATGTTCCTATATCAACAGAGTCATCGAAAATGTAAAGTAAGCCAGGACTAAGCCTTAAAATGCTAGTGTTTGCTTAAAGGACGGCTTAGTCCTGGTACGAAGAATAGCCAAGTACACGATGTCATTATAAGTATGCAATGTTTCTGGGGCTGCAAATGTCTTAACAAAACAACAAATCCATTACAGGGACATATTAGATGCATATATACGCTGTACACATACAGTGCATACAGTTCTTTGAACATGCATGAAGCAAATCCGTCAATGGCAGAATTTAACAGTCACTATAAAGGGTAAATTCACATCTCCCATCAAGTTCAGCAACTGTAAGAGGATTATCCTTTAATCAAATGAGCCATGTGATTTATAAGGGGAGACACAGGCAAAATAAAGCATTATCGGATTCAAAGATATACTCCTGTTCCCAATCCTTCTTTATGCCATTCTAAACCTCTGATAAGATACTTTTAGAGAATAATGTACATACAACATTCTTTGTTGTGAATACTATGATCTTTAAAATGTACCGAAAATTAAGCTCTTTGAACAAAAAAAACAAAGTCGCACAGCGTAATAAGGTATAAAGCTATAACAGCTATAAAACATCAGACGTGTTTCACGTGCACGGCAAGCAAAGGAAAAATGACGCTAATGAGAAACAGATTACTAGGTTTTACCACGTCTAATGGTGTATTTTATCTAGTAGTGCGTTATTCCCAGATGTGCTGCTCAAATTTGTTCACCGTAAACATCTGTTACAAAAAGCTGCCAAGCCCCCCAAATATCGGCCAACAAAGCTTAGAGCGACACGGCAGAAACATGACCCTCCCCCAGGCACCTCGAAGACAGCAGCGGCGACCTCGGCTCTGCGCGCTCACCAAGACCCGAAGCGAAAATGGAACTTACTATCCTCGTGCGTCTGCACCAGCTGGGTGGGGCTGCTGGGGCCGTCCCCGGGGGTGGTGAAGCAAAGCACCGACGTCATGTACCAGGTGAACTTCTTCAGGTCGGTGATGTAGCCCAGGTGACGGGCGCCGTGGAAGTCCGGGGTGATCGTCACCACGGTAACCACTTCCGGTGACTGTTCTGGCCATGCCAGGAGCTGGAAAGAATACGAGGCTCATTTTTAAGGGGAAAGCTTAGATATCAAGACAGAATCTTGGGGTGAAAAAATATGTATATTGCTCATATAGTCTACAGAAAGAGTGGCAGAGTGGATTTGAATCCCACCTGACTAAGTGGGTGGAGTTTACATACTGTACCCCGCAGTCCAAAAGCATGCAGGCATCTCTAACTTCCCCACTGTGTGTGTTTGTACTCGAAGACCCCTAGCCTGGGATATTCTCCCCTCCTCCCCGTGACCCTGACCAGGATAAACACTTGGAAGGCGGATATATTGCTCAACGATCTGTACCTTAATAGCACATAGCGACAATGGCAGACATTTCAAGGTGCAATCTACTCCACTGTAAAGCCAAGAGAACATCTTATCTCTAACAAAAGCATGCATAAAACAGCAAACATCAAAAGGATAACTCCAGGCACAACATGCAGATGTGCTTTTCATTATATCATGAGTTTATAATGTCATCCCGAATAGCTTCAACTGTAGCATCCATACTACACTTCACTAATTTATACAACTGCAAACGCTCTTCACTGTCAACAGTACACATAGCTAAAGAAATTTAATAAATCGTCATGCATCAAATGTTCATAGATAGAAAGGAAATATATAACAGCTTTAGCCAAGAGTAAAATATGACTCGTTTTTTTCCATGAAGTTAATGTGGTGGGACTCACAGGGAAGCTTCAATTTGGTCTTGAAGGCCACAATACTTCATGTGTCAAGGTTTCCAAGGTTACGGGCAGCTCGTCCGCCTAACATGAGTGAAACTAACTCTCTGTTAGAGTTAAATTGAATGCTCCGAAGCCAGGACTCCAGTCTAAAGCTCTTTTACCTTTTTTTTTTATTTTTATCACATCAAGAAGATTTCTGACCCGAGGGAGTATGCGGGCGTCTCTAAGGAATACAGGAGTCACAAAACTGCCTTGCACGCTTTATTTAATTGTCCATCAAATTTTTTTTTTTTTTTATTTTGTGAGCTACTGCTACAGTGGCTGCGGGTGCTGGGGGTAACAGTCAATAGGATCCAGACTCTCCTAGCAAGGGGAAGAAGGTCTGACCTCAGGAGGCTCTGACACAAACAGGTCAGTCACCCCGAGGAACGATTTTGACTGAAATCTCACCGGCAACATTGGCTGTGCAGCTGGTGTCTAAAACGCACCTTATACCCTTGATTGATTCCATTAATAAACTGCTGGGGGGGAGGATTCCATGTGAACTTGACCGTGGTGGAGTTCAGAGCCTCGGCCTCGACGTCCTGGGGGGGCGCTGTTGGCACTGCAAATAAATGGACGGATGTGAACGTGAGCCTCTGACACCTGCAGTATATCATACACACCCCCAGTTTCAATACATGTCACTTCAACCCTGCTTACTGGAGACAGCTGACATCGGTGAGTAGTTACACCAACACACAGCCTGAAACACTCCCCTCAGACATCCACTATCACCGAAGTCATATCAATCTTTTTATTTTGGTTTCAAGTACAGAAGAATCAAAAAGTTCCTTACTCAAAGAAGAGTTTCACGCAGCAAAGAAAGACATTGAATCTGTAGTGAGATGCTCCTGACAGACGTGACAGCAAAGTCAGACTGAGGCCACCAGCATCTTTCACGTGAACCTGTCTGACTCGACAGCAATCAGGAAGATAACGAGTTCTAATGGTTGCAGCCTTGTGTAAACAGCGTGACGCCTGGATCACATCTCCTTCTGTGAGAAGCTGTTCTTCAATGGATCACTGAAGATACAGGTTATCTCTGTGTACCTGAGTGGTGTGTAAGGTAGGAAGTCCCCATGAAATAGTTACCACAGAGGATTAGGAAAATGAATCCTGCATCTGTCTTGCTTCTACCATAGAAGAGCCTTAGTGTGACACATCCGGTCATAACTACGCAATTCTGCAACACAATAAAAGCTATTAGAAAGTTAACATGTTACACTAAGAACTCAATGACACATTCAACACAGTCTCCAGTGTGTGTGATATATGTACTTTGAAGGTTGTGTCAGTGCATTATAGTGCAAATTATAATTCTGAAAATGTTTTCTTTATGGTTCGACATGACGTGTGATTTGGACTTATTTCCACCTAGAGCAGCTACTTAATCTTCTTATCCGCTTAATTTGTAAACGGTAGTGAAAGCGCTCTTGAGACGCGCGGACGGTGAGGCAAAATGCACCGCAAATTTACCTCAGTGGGAGAGCGGGCCCACAAGCTTCAGAGAGAAACTTCAGTAACACTGAGGACATCCCTGCTGTCTTGGTTTTGAAATGCAATGTTTCCCGGCTTATTTTAAAGGGAATGGCCAGAGGAAGCAGAATATCAGCTTGTAGCACAACAAGCGGTGGATTGACTGACCACAACCCATAATATCTTAATCAGCTGTGAAATTCAGAATGAGTTTTGGCTATAAACAAACCAGACGAAGTCCAAAAACTAGCCCAATGACTGCATGAGCTGCACAGATAATATTTCCATAAAGACTGTATGGTTCTTACGCATAACAAGCTTATCCAAATGGTCTGGACCATACTGGCAAAGCCTGGGAAGGCTGTAAGGTTCTTACTGATAAGACAAAATGGGACTGTATATCCAAAGCGTCGGCTGCCCTGTATATCCACTCAGTAATCCTCTCCAAATTATAATTATTAACAGCAACAATAACAAGAAAAAACGTCAGGTTACATAAACAGACTGATAAGCAGGCACAGAATATTAACTCAATCAGAATAATAATACATTTTTCATTTTGTAGAAAAATAATCACAATG
>JAODKF010000103.1:22669804-22692828 GCA_026779585.1 Mormyrus proboscirostris
TCTCATGGGAATATGGTCGATTTCTGATCCCCTCAAATTAACGTGATCGAGGCCGATCGATCGGTGCACCCCTAATTTTTACCATGAAGAAGCTTAAAATCCACCAGCGTGTGCTTTTGCCCGGCTGCCCGCGTGCACAGGCCCTATATGTGTGTGGGGGCCCTCAGCTCCCTGTGGCGTGTACTCCATCACTGAGCACCACACGCGTGTGGGGGCCCTCACCTCACTGTAGCGTGTACTCCATCACCGAGCAACACACATGTGCCGCACCTCGGAGGTGAGCCTGTCAGAGTGGGGCACGTGTGACAATCCTTAGCTCCCTGTAGCATGTACTCTGTCACTGAGGGCCACACATGTGTCGCACCTCGGAGGTGAGCCTGTCAGAGTGGGGCACGTGTGACGACCCTCACCTCCCTGTAGCGTGTACTCCATCACTGGCTGGCTGTAGACTCCCAGGCCCCTGCCTGTGTACGCCGCCACCTGGATCTCATACTGCGTCCAGATGATGAGGTCCCTAATCAGGCAGTAGTTAATCTCGGGGCTGGTGATGTTCTTCTGCTGATATTCTCCAGGAAGACCAGCTAGGCGATACCTGTGAGTGAAAAAAACCCTATCACTGCACGATTTAGTTACAGAACCACTTCACAGGGTCTAATTTACCAACCTCCGCTTTCCGTCTACCTTACGAGTACATCTGCACTGACAGATTATTTCAGACTGAATATCAGGCTGTGCCGTTCATTCACACTAAAACAATGGTTAAGGATCACAGACAATGGAGACAATGGTGCATTGAAAATAATCAAAATATAGGAGTGTAATATACTTTTTGAGCTGTGAAGTGCTGTGCTTCTGTTCAGGGAAGCCTTAGAAGGAATCCCCCACAAAGATGCATAATGTTTGAGAGTCAGCAAAACCAGCGAGTCTCCACTGAGCCATTTACTTGTATCTGCATGCCCCCCAGCCTGTGCCCTTTCCCTTGCCCTCCGCTCTGGGGGCTCGAATCCAGCCACCAAGGAGGGTGGGGCTGAGTCAGTGGCAGCCCATGCGAGCTGCTGTTTTTCTCTGGCCCGGACAGTGGGGGCCCCGGCGGCCTCAGCCCTCGCAACCCAATCCATTTCCCCGACAGCTCAGGAGGCAGCGCCATTAGAAAGGGGACCTGAGCTGTTTACACCAGCCCGACTGCGGTTTCTAGCCTGGGGACAAAGTGTCTGGCCGCCCCCCACCCGCGCCTGATCTTTCAGCTGCAGAGCCTTTCCCCACTTATTTTTCCTGTTTGGCTGGTGACTTATCGCTGCTTTGATCTTTGGCCCCACATTTACATCAGCAAATGAGTGAGCAAAAAATTTAGGATAGAAGTAATCTATCCATCCCCCTTATTTTCAGATACCCCCCCCCCTGCTCTCCATGACAGATACAGATATATGCTCATTGGCCACTTTTTTAGGCACATCTGTTCAATTTCTCATTGAAGCAAATATCTAATTGGCAAATCATATGTCAGCAGCACAATGTATACATTCATGCAGATGCAGGTCAGGAGCTTCAGTTAATGTTCACGTCAAACAGCAGAATAGGGAAGAAAGGTGATTTAAGGGACTTTGAATGTAGCATGGTTGCTGGTGCCAGATGGGCTGGTGAGCATTTCAGAAACTGCAGATCTACTGGGACTTTCTTGCACAACCATCTTTAGGTTTTAGAGACAATGGCTCAAAAAAGAATAACATCTAGTGAGCAGCGGTTCCCTGGGTGAAAATGCCTTGTTGGTGGCACAGGACAGAGAAGAATGGCCAGACTGGTTTAAGCTAATAGAAAGGCAACATTAACTCAAATAACCACTCATTACAACCAAGGTATTCAGAAGACCATCCCTGAGCGCCCGACACCTTGAACATCGATGCAGTAGGGCCACAAGAGCAAAAGACCACACCAGGTGCTACTCCTGCCAAGAAGGAAACGGAGACCACAATGGGCACGGGCTCACCGAAATTGGACAATGGACGATTAGAAAAATGTTGTCTGACAGGATGAGTCCCGATGTCTGCTGTGACATTTAGACAGTGGGTGTAAATAACATAAAAGCATGGACCCATCTTGCCCTGTACCAACAATTCAGGCTGGTGGTAGTGTAATGGTGTTGGAAATATTTCTTGCCCCCCTTTGGTCCCCTTAGTACCAACTGAGCATTTAAATGCCACAACCTACTCGAGTATCGTTCCTGTCTATGTCCATCTCTTTTGAGCACAGTATACCCAACTTCTAATGGCTACTTCCAGCAGGATAATACGCCAAGTCACAAAGCTCATATAATCTCAAACTAGTTTCTTGGAACATGACAATGAGGTAACTGTACTCAAATGGCCTCCACTGACACCAGATCTCAATCCAATTCAGCACCTATTGGATGTGATGAAACAGGAGATTCACATCATGAAGGTGCTGCAGACGAATCTGCTGTCATGTCAACATGGACTAAAGTTTCTGGGAACATTTGAAGCACCTTGTAGAATCTGTGCCACGAAGAATTAAGGCAGTTCTGAAAGTTCTGGGCTGGGAAAAATGCCTCCAACATGCACCACGGAAATTTTTGGTATGGCAAAATAAACCCAAAAAACTAAATACAGATTAACCTTTCCTTTACTTTCACTTCCACCTATGTAACATTTCTGTTCCGTTCTTTTTTTAAACCAGTGGAAACACAGGCTGGTTCTCAAAAGGAACCAAAGAGAACCAGCACCAGCACTAGCACCAGCTCCATGTTGGGGGAAATGAGGTATGAGTGGATACACAGGTGAGCGTTCAGGGAGCAGAGCACAGGGTCAGCCAGTGTGCAGAAATCCAGGAGCAGCTGCAGATAAGGGCCTTCCTCAGGATGATTACTCTATGGGCGACAGGATTCTAACCCAAGATCCCTCTGGACATGAGCACAGATCCCTTACTTGCTGAGCTTATCACATTAAAAGAAATGAATGCCTGTTCGAATCTGTCCATCTGAGAAGCTTACCTGAGGACGTACCCCCTGAGCACTCCATTCAGCTCGGGCTCCGGCGGGGGCTGCCACTGCACCATTATGGACTGGTTCGTCCTGCCGCTGGCCACAATATTTTTGGGAGGGGCACTTGGAGCCTCCTCTCGTAGCATTAGCCTACAGGACAGTAAGGGACAGCATTAGGGTACAGCGCCCAAGGTTTACAGAGGAACTGGAGAATATGTTTATGTTGGACGGAGATCTGCCTGCAGGCTACTTTCCATCCTGCCACGGCGCCCCCCACTGGAGGTTAATGGAAGATACCTACAACCATAGTTCGTACTAAGGCTCTAATGTGGTGGCATATGAGGAACCGGATGACACGTTCCCAGCTGACCCCCATGACTAATATCCAGTTCATTTATCACTCCTCGACAAAAATAAAAACACAGCGACGTTTCTCAAAACAGAACCACGGGAAACGTCTGCAGAGAGCAAAGATAATGTAAAATAGCATTTAAAACAGTAAAACCCAATTAGCATTTAATGAATATCGCAGAACGGCGTGCTCAGTGTTGATAAGAGGCTGGCAGTGGCGCCCTTTTAAGATCCTCGCTTGAACGCCTGAGGTGTGCGAACTGACTCAATAGCAGCTTATTACATCCCCTATCTAAATTACAGGCCATATCTGATTTGTATTTCTGTGCCACATTTGTGTATTCGAGTTTAATTACTGGCAACAGGCATGACAACTTGGTCCCCCTTGACGTGTTTGCCTCTGATCATGTGCGATGTTTTGACAATGGAAATACTTGTAGGATACAGCCAAGCCGCCTCCTCTAGGTGTTTTTATTTATTTTTTCCTCTTGCACGTCCTGTATAGCAAACTGCATATGATCCTGCTAGTGGATCGCTTAATCTGTATCGACGCCTATCACCGTGATGCACTCATTTTCCCAAGGACTCCGAGCTTAATGAGAAATCGTTAGATTATTTCGCATTTAGGGTCACCCTCTCCTCATATCCGTAATTATTTTCTCTTCCCTTTCCTTAATTGATGCCCTCGGTTCAGACTGAGAGTAAGACTTGCTCAGAGGTATCTCCCTTTCAGGAAAGAAGAGAGGTGTGTGCGTCTGTGTGTGTTTTACTGCACTGAAAGAGAGGTATCTCCCACCCCCATGCCTCAGCATCTCCCCCACCTCTCACGGTGCCTCTTCCCAGCGAACGGCACCATGCAAAGCATGAACCAGGCCAGCGTGACAGCCTGCTAATCTGACCACATGGCCCAGCTCTTAAGTTATGATGCTGATCAAAGTAAGATATGACACAAACTTCACAGTGTTGACCTGGACAGAGTCATTCATTCATTTTCCTATTGGGTTCGCGGGGGGTCCGGAGCCTATCCCGGAAGCAATGGGCACGAGGCAGGGAACAACCCTGGACAGGGGGCCAGTCCATCGCAGGGTACCACTGCACCACCATGTCGCCCCTCCTGGATAGAGTGCGGTCCACAAATGGCATTCCTGTCCAAGCAGGAGCTCTACACAGTAGCCCCATAGTCAAAGTGTCATGGTGGACAGTGTACGGCAAGTACTCATGACACGTAAGGAAAGCCCAGCTAAATCAACGGCACACGTTTAAAGAAAAATACCTCGATGAAAACAATACATTCACTGATTTTTCTCACATTGACTTTGCCAAGAGCATGCAAAATGTCTTGATAATTGGCACAAACCTATAACACTGAATACACAGTGATCACAAATCTTATAAGCTTAACAAAGATTATTCTGTTGATCCAGTTGGACAGAGATGTTGGATTTCTGCTTCTGCAATGTAAGAAGCACTTTGCATGTAACACCTAATTTAGCTTTTTGGACTTGACCAAAAGTCACAGTAGAAAAAAATATTCCAGCACTTGCATTATGCATGATTAGTGTAAACAGAGTTGTCTAGAAATTTATATTCAAAGGCAACATTTTTGATAAACTTTCAGTGTTATTTTTCTCACATTCAAATCAGTGCTGTAGAAAAATCTATGTTTATTCATGATGGGGGTGAGGTTTGCGTTTATACAAAAGTTTTAAATTAGGAGTTGCTTGGAATTTTTTTCCCTTGTGGAGTCACCCGTTAGAATAAGGTTGTTTTTCATCTTCTGAAAAAGTTTTTATTTTAATCTTGTGTTCACTTACCCAAGGTTCAACTGATAGCAGAGCATGCTTGTTTTTGTAAATCCATTACCGTCTCTCAACACGAGAAATTACAGAATTATAATGTGTTATTAAAGGTACCCAGTATGGATTTTTATATTGAACTACAATTTTGGCCTCTCAGGTAGGAACGAGAAACGCAACCCTGCTTTAGCCTTCACTTCCAGATCAATCACAGCGTTTATGTCTCGGGTTTCAGGGCAAATGTTAAATAAATCTGGTGTATCGATTCAATTTAAAAATGCATGTATTCCTTCTGACTAAGCTCTGCTCTTCTGAAAAAAAAAAAATCACAAAACCAGTCAAAAGTTTGAACACATCTACCCATAGAAAGGTTTATGTGTACTATTCTCTACATCTAATAATAAAATCATCAAATCTATACTATTACAGAACTGGATTATGCACTTAGCAACAAAGTATTAACCAAAAAAATTAATTTGTTGAGGGGGAGGGTCAACTCTGTGGGCTTTGATTCAAAGGGTTGCTAGTTCAAATCCATGGGTTGGCAGAGTGATCCCACATGGGTCCTTAAGCGATGCCCTTAAACCCCATAAGCCAACTGCTTCTGGGACTGGCTGACCATGCCAGTTTCATGAGGAGGCCTCCTGAGATGTTTTTCCAGCTGAAGGAGCTACCATACATGCTGAGCACTTATTGGCCGCTTTTTCTTCACTTCAAACTCCTCTAAAACCATTTCTTTCCACCAAAACCAGTGTTTAGGTCAGGCGGCCAGGTCATGTGATGCGACACGATCACTCTCCTTTGTAGGTGACTTGGCACGTCCACACTTTGACATGTGTTATATATCTTTGATCCTTCTTACACCACTGTGTTCGATATGTGCAAACAGTACCAGACCCATTTATTACCGACAAAGTCTTGCGTGTGCCTCTATCATGCTGGTCCATATAAGTTGACCAAAGGCAGGGTAGGAAATAAGCAAAGAGCGCGCAGATCCCTGATTGTGATTGTCTAGAGACGCAGTTATGGCAGTGAGTATTCGGTATAATTCCTTTGATTGGAGAGGAGCCTCTAGAATCAAGCTGAGAGCATCAAGCTGGTGTTCAAAGACACAAAACTTCTCAATGCTGGATTCCAATCAAAATCCACTCCCAGCTCACCAAAGTGGTCTTTTAGCTTTTTTCTAGGGCACGATGCCCTTTCTTCACACGCCAACCGCTATTTTCGCCACTTCACGGCGATCTGGGACGTAGAGCGACTTCACCTTCATCGGCGCTAAATCAACGCCGTGGGTGATGACTCTGTCCCCTCAGAGGATGTGTGACGCTTTTTGGCAAACGCGGGCAATGTGAAATTTAAAGAAGCTCAGTTCAGTAATGCCCGATGAATATAAATTGCTCATTTCTGGGTAAATGGAGACCTTGTGCTCTTGTAATAATGAAAGAAAAAAAAAAAAACGGCCGCCCTTTTCAAGACCAAAATGCCACCTCAATAGCTCAAGGAAGAGTAGTAACACTGACAATGCAGGGGCAACAGCTGACAGGCTGAACGCCGCCTCATTGCAATGAGCGAGACACCATTACTCTGAGTGAAAGAGGAGTCACGCCTAAAATAGAGTCGATCCGATGATTCATTCACTTTGCGGATATATACCAATTACAGCAAGGTGGGGTGAGAACAAAAACCACAGGGCAGGCGTCCCTACAGGGAGGAAATGCGGCTAAAATCTAAGTAATTATTTCAAATGTACGGTGCTGACAGAATTAGCAGTGTTTCATGTTAATACAGTATATTTTGATGGCAGAGGGAGAGGGCAATTTTCCACTGCGCCTGGATGAACAGACATATCACAGGATCTACAGAAAGAAAGGACAGACTTGTGAGGAACTTCGGGTATGAGGTATGGAACAGGGCCCCATACCTGTTGGTCTCCGCGCTGTACTGGCCCTTCCCCACCTGGTTGACGGCACACACCCTGAACTGGTAGGTGCGCGCAGGGGTCAGACCTTTCACCAACACCCGCGTCAGCGTTGGATTCACTTTGGGCAAGTAAATCTTCCACGGAGAGTCTGGAAAATAAGCAGGGAGGCCTTCGTGTTCACGAGGGAGGAATGCACGTTTCGCACACGAGTCAATATCTATCATTGACAAAGGATGCGTATAACAGCGTAATGACAGGGCAGAGTAATAACAGCCTGTCGCCTGTACAAATAGATAAACGAGAACTGAACAGGGCAATGCGATAATTTCATCAGCTGACATTCCACCCAATCTTATAGATCCATGTTATTTTTGCATGTGTTCCTTCTGTGATCTGGATTTGAGTCACAGAAACTATGATGTGTCACCCTTTAACCCTCGAAGAAGAGGCGAGTGAATAGCTTTGGAGAATTTCTGAATGAATTATTCATTTTCCAAAAATCCAACCAATCTGGGCCCCATGAGAGTTGGAAGAGACATGTATTTTTTCAAAAGGATGGAAAGTCATGTTATTTAAAAAAAAAAATAACAATCACAAAATTGAATTTATGTAGAACAGAGCATTCCAATTTATCTGACACTGCTAGTACTGCATATATTTTAACACGACTATTTTAACCAGACAGCTTGTTCTGCTACATATCTGCTCCCTGGCCAGAGCGCTTATTAGAAGTTAATCAGCGATTTATACAGAACCAGCATGTTGTGGAAAATTTAGTCACGCAACTCGTCTGAAACAGCTCAAGGACCAGCATTTAATTCAGATCAAAGGATACGTCAGAGCACATCTTTCATTAACTGAAAATGAAAAAAGATCACCTAAATCTATTAAAATAGGGTAATTATAAATCGCTGTGTCACATTCAACTATGGACAGTCATGGCAACGTCGGGCATTAAGTGAGACAGAATTAACCTTAAACTGGCCCCATTCTGAGGATAGATGTAATTTCTATTTTTTTTTTTAAGATATCAGTTAATTTAACATCCAGAAATTGTAAAAGGACTGATACAATCTGAAGAGCTTATATTGCACAACACGCCTTTCATAGACCGCTAATCTTTGTCTGTACACTTTCCATTAGTTCATACTGCCTCCCTGGTTCTTTCTGTGCCACCTGAACGCCGTAGGGTGAAAAACCCCCGAGGTCAAATGCTCAGTAGAATGGTTTGTAACCGCCACGGGATGTGGCTTCTTTGTTGCCGTGACAATGTTTGCCATTCCGTGCCGACTGATCATCTCCAAATGCGACTCGCTGAAAGCTCCATTTTAACGGGCCGCCTGCACACCTGCACGTCCGTGTCCCTGTCGACGCCCACAGCTATCGGCCAGCGCGTGTCGGTGGGGGAGATTCTGCTGGCTGCAGGGCCCTGCTGATCTAGCTACCTGTGTCCTGATCACCACTGGGCAGATGCTCCTAAGCAGCTTAAGGTGGCAGATATATATATATATACAACCGCACAATCCGTTAATCTTATCCTCCCCCTAGGGCTTGGAAAATTACATGCTGGATCTCTAGAATGCTTCTTTTACTTACACACACTCTCAGTGTTTGTCTTGTTACATCCATCTGTCTGTCCATCCATCCATCCATCCATCCATCCATCCGTTCATCAATTTGGATGAAACCACTGTTGTATCGTATCTACAGTCATACGTTTGTTTGGCGCATGAATACAATAATGTAACTGATTCTGTTCCATGCTGAATCATCACAATGTGTTCTCTCTAAATGCAAAGGGGGGTGTAAGGGGGGGTCTCTTAAGTCAGCTTGATGGACTGGCCGGGGGAGCGCAGGCTGTTATCTAGCCAACAAGCCCATAAAGCCTAAAAATATCAAAATAAAAAACGGTGTAATAAGAGGCACATGGGCGTTTCTGAGGCTGTCAGAGATCTATTTCCGCTCCCTCTGTTCCTCCTCAAATTCATACGCAGGTTTACTCCATCCATTCCTGAAGCTTCGTTTGAAGCTTACAGGAGGCCAGGCAATAAAGCCAAATTCCAGGAGCGGCGCTTTCTTTCCGGAGACTGAGCCAATAAAACACGAGTATTTACCTGACAAGTCGGGCTTTATGTGTCACGACGTTAACAGCAGTTTTGCCAAACAGATTCATTTGCACCAACACTAGGAGAAGCTTACATGCAGAAAACAAAAGAATAAAACATTTGTCACTAAACACGGACTATGGAGAAAGTACTGACAAAAGAATCAGAACACTGCACGTTCGTCGAATAGGGGTTTTGGTGATTTCACACACCTGGTGTCCCTGTAGTGCATACAAGATGTGAATGCAATATTCTCGCGAACACTGAAAATCTATTTGTACTGCGACTGAATACCATTTATAATAAGGACAGCACTGTAAATTCTACTTTGAAAGCGAGACTAAAATAAATAAATATACACTGTGAATGTAGGTCCACTGTTAGAGAAACAGAGACTGCTATTTCCATCGAACAGTGTTGCAACTGTCCTCATATTCTTCCCGGAGTTTGATTTTGCGAAATTACTACATGACGAAAACACACTTCTCTCTTCGGAAAGTCTTCCTCTCTGTTCATTGCCCGAAGCTCTCAAACTGAAGTTTGAAGCCTCAGCCATTATAATGCTCGCAAACTTAAAGGGAACACAATGAAATGTGTCGACTGCATAATTGTCCACTCCCACCGAATCAATATTTGCTGAAAGCACCTTTGGCTGCAATTACTGCTACAAATCTTTTTAGGTAAGTCTCTACCAACTTTGCACGCTGGACCCGTATATTTTGGGCCCCTCCTCTCTGCCCGACATGAGGCTCAGCCGGGTTCAAATTCAGATATTTCCTGGCAACAGAAGCTCTCTCTCCCAGCATTTTCTGACTGGGGGGGGCCGTGGCCCACTGGGGGGGGCTGAGTGAGGACCAAAGCTCTGCCCCTTGAGCAGTGGTGGCTTAATGGTTAGGGAAGCACATTCGTCATTGAAAGATTGCAGGTTTGAATCCCTGACCAGCAAGACACCACTGAGGTACCCTGAGTAAGGTACCGCCCCCAAGCGCTGCTCCCCGGGTGCTGAATTAGCTGCCCCCCACTAAGTCACATATGGGTTAAATGCAGAGGACACATTTTATTGTTGTGTACTGCGGTGTGTCAACAATGACACTTAATTCTAATTCCGTTCTTTAGAATCCACATTGAAGATTGTCTGCTTTGAATCATTCTCCAGCAGAGAGCTGTATTTTGAAACCCATTTGCGGCCTAGGGTAAAGAAAGGGGCTTTTCTCTGGAATGTTCCTTGTGTATATTTCCCCCCTCCACTGCTTCCCAGTCCTGAGGAGACACACGCACGGAAGCCTGATAGTGACACATCACGCTTCACTGTGGGGACGCTGCCATTTTTTTACAGCTCCCTTCCTGCCCGTCTGCCAAACAGGCTGGCAATGTGAACTGTTTTGGATGTTGGATACAGAAATGCAGATTAACTTCTTCCTCAGCCACTGAATTTCACACCCTTAAAGTGACCTTGCTTTACTAGAGCCCCGCTTAATGTTGGGAGACAGATCTTCTTATGGTGATACTATTAGAAACACTGTTATCGCAGACAGAAGTGTGACACACAGGATAAATGACTTTGTTAACTGGATATCTTCACAGAAGTTCCTTTTCTTAGATAGAAATGGCCTATCAATAATAACTGCTATTGAGTAAAACACTCGTACACTCTCATACAACCTTTAAAATGTATAAAACATCCCAACAATGACATTTTGCGCACTGAGCTGCCTGCATGTGCTGGTGTGTACATCACAGCAAGCTGGTGCTATTGACCGTGAACCAGGAGAAAGGCCGGCCATAATATTCTCCTATATCCGGTTTAAAGCGTCCCTGTAAGGAACCCTGACGTGATCCTCTTAAGCTGTGAAAGACAGGAAGACCCAGCCGAGACCAGAGAGAGCTGGTTCTGAGGACAGGCCTCCAGGCCACAGCCCGAGGTCCGTCGGAACCAGGAAGCTCATAAACCAAAGACATCCTGTCTCGCCTGGGGGTGCAGAAGTTTGGAGATGCCTGGTGTCGTAAGTTTGTGACGTCGGAAAGTCTACGGTTGGGGAGCAGCCTCCATCCAGGCACTCACTGTTCTCAGAGAGCTCCACGATGTAGTGCAGCAGGGGGCTGTTCCCGTCAAAGGGGCGCACCCACGTCAGGTCGACGGTCCGGCTGTCCGTGGCGTTCAGGTGGGCCTGCAGGTTTCGCGGGGAGTGAGGGAGCTCTCTGGGAAAAGACGAGGGGAACAGACAGTGTAATAGGAGATAAACAGACTCAAACGTCCTGAACCTGTGCAAATGCTGTCCAGTGAACCCAAACCCTTTTTGCCTAAATGTAAAAGTGGGTAAAGTGGATCGGAATCAATAGGAGGGGATTGCTGTGTGCAGCGCTGTCATTTAGTGTTACTGTAATTACTACAGGCGAGGTTCACTTCCCGTCAGGTCAAAAAGCGTCTCAGCACCAAATGATGTACCCCCCCCCAAAACTGATGACATCACACCTTGCAGCAGGAGTTTAACCTCCGAAATTCACAGGGTTTGGGGTGGAGTTATTTATTTTTCAAAACCATGGACTAGGGATGGGCCAGTCCACATGTTTTCAGTTCCGATCTAACTCTGAAACACAACACATTACATATACTTTACATATCGCTAATATTTTTAACTGGTAAATACAGGTGAAAAATGTATGCCAAGTAAACTTTAATTATGCTACTAGAAACACACACACGACACACTCTTCCCCCTCGTTTTTACATCTTGTTTTAAGGGTTTTTGAGGCATTTGCAGTTCATTTGGTATATCTTCCAAGTGAGGATACGCAAGTGGTGAATGCTTAAAATGCCCCGCAATGTTTCTCCCGCTGGCAACAGTGTCACTCACAGCCCCTCGTGTATCAGAAGCTGCGGCGAGTGAGCAAAACAGCTCAAGCTGGCGACTCCCAAACCTTCTATTGCTTTTTTTAATGTTACTCGCGTTGTCTCACAGTGGATTTTCCACTAAACGCTACTCCCACCTCTCAAAACTTTGTTTTTACGAAGACTGCAAATCGCTGTGCTACAACTTGCTGTAACAGTGCAAAATACTTCTAAATCATCAGTCTCTTATCTGACATGCTTATGCTCTCCCTACTGCGAAGGGTATGCGCATGACGTCAAAACAGGTGGATGAACGGGAAAGAGATGTTGTGCGATTAATTGTACAAATCTGTTTATCATGAAATAGGAGCTATCTTTTTAGAGACTGCCAAAAACTAAATGAACAAGTATCGGACGTGAATCAGTCACATGTGGGCGATACCCAGTCCGTATAATAGGTCTGGATTGGCGCTGATACTGATCAGGATATCAGATCGGTGCATCTCTACCACGAACTCCACAACCCACTGACAACTGCCTGTGATGATGACATCCTTTTGTCCAGCAGTTGGGAAACACTGCTTTATGTCATTCGTTCACGAAAAGTTAAAGTCAGAACAACTTATCATCAGGATTCCACAGACAGCCAAAGCAGACAGGAAATTATATCTAGGAAAGCATCACAGTCTGCATCACTTACGGTAGAGTAACAGAGCAAACAAAATCAGGCCCGGTAATAAAGGCACGGCCCACAATCTCACTGACCAAACATACGAAAAAGTGTTTTTAATTACATGACGTTTGGTTTAGGATCTCTGCTGACAGAATATATATTTTAATATTTGCACTACGGAGAAATGTGCAACTTTAAAAAGAAGTTAAAAAGAAAACAGCCAAATTGGTAAAATAAAAAAATGTAATTTACTGGCACAGCATTTTAACTCTAATACACATTTTCATATTTAATTTGAATACTTTTAACTTGCCATATAAATATATTATAAGTGATTAATGCAATATCTACCTGTCTAAGCAATGTCTAACTCCTCCGAGATAAAGTTTAATTAAAAACTATGCTCTCCAACAGTAATTATTAATTTATGAAGCCGCTCTCTGGATATTGCAGAAATATTTTATTAAAAAGTGAGGAAGTTGCAGAGAATTAAAGTCCTCTTTGTCAAAAGGACTCATTGATTGACTGGGCCGCTTTCTGGGGTATGTTCTCCCAAAAGTAAAAGACTACAAACTATCAAACACACACAGACACCAGCACACTTTGTCCTTCCAAGGACAATTTTCAAACAGACAACCCTACATCCATCTTCCATAGGCACAGGGACATAGCTAGCCTGTAGCCTATCCCAGGACGCACAGGGCAGGGAAGCCAGTCCGTGCAGGGCACACACTGCCACACGCGTGCACACAGATGCCTTCTGGAAGACTTTCGCCAAACAGATAACCCTACATCCAGGGGAATAGGAATGGGGGATGTATTTCCCACAACATTTAATCTGGCTCCATTCCTGCCCTAATAAATAGACCTTTAAATTCAAATGATTAAGTTGGGTCCCCCCCAAAAAACACCTACGCCCTTACATACACATACCCAGGTTTAATCCTATTATTTGTTTACCATCAATTGCTCCCTTAAAAAAAGGAGGGGGGGAGATATTTTATACCACTTCATCCAGCTTTGTCTTCCTAGGCCCCCTCCCAATTAATTAAGCTGTCTCTAGAAGATAGGAAACACATACAAGGACGGCCTAATCACATGATTTGGCCATTAAGGTGCATCATGTCATTGGCTGGCCCAACCCGGAGATCGTTATTCAAGCGGATACAAATGAAATCAATAAGTAAACAGATGAGAACATATCAGGCTACAGGGCATATTCTTCACATTACTGGCTCTCCGTCAGAGCGCGCAGGTTGTAGGGGTGGGCATCCTGGGGGGACGGCCGTCCAGGCTATGGGCCGCTTCCAGGGGTGGATGTAAGGGGTGACGAGAACGGATCAGCTCCCGTGTCTCTCTCACGGGGCACATCTGTCCAGTGCATAGTGTTAAAATGCAATTCTCAACCTTAAGACATCAATGTTGAATACAAATAAGCGGGAGAGATGGTTCTGCAGTTCATACAGAGAAGAGGTGCTTAATGCTAATTAACCCAAAAGGCTGTATTTATTTTTTTTTGCTACGGTACATTTTAAAACTTGAAGTGTATTAGCACGACACGACAGACGCACAACTAATAAGCAAATATTCACCGACGTTGGCTACCCATCCAGAGGTGCTGATAACAGCTTCTCCAACACCACCTACTCCAAATGACATGGGGTTAAAGTCTTTCAAAGCCAGCTACTCCTACAGACCAGGCGAATGTTCTCCAACACCAGCAACTCTTAGACACACAACTAACAGTCTCCAACATCAGTTACTCATACTGACACACAACTGCTGCTCTCCAACATCAAGTACTCTTAGACACACAGCTACTGTAACGTTCTCCAACATCAACTTCTCTTACAGACGTACGACTAACGTTCTCAAACATCAGGTACTCCTACAGACACACAACTAACGGTTTCTGACATCAGCTACTCCTACAGACATGAAGCTAATGTTCAACAAAACTAGCTCCTCCTTAAGACTCGCCTAACAGATACTCTCCCAGAGGTGCAGCTGAGTGTCACTGTAAGGACCCCCTTCTCCAAGTCAGCTACCCCACCGAATGCACAAGTAAAATTTTCCAGAATCAGCGAATCCTCCAGATGAACATAAAAGAAGGAGTCGTGCCAATAGGAACGGACTGGCATGCCCCAGAGCAACTATAAGTTATCATAAATTAACTGGCACCTCAGAAGGAAAGTACATCTCACTAAAGAAATTCAATCAAGCTTTACTACCCACACTGGCCAGACATAAACCGTTTCTTCGGTCCTTGGATATGGGGGCCAGTTGAACTTGCAGTGAGAGGGTGTGGAGAGAGCACTGACACAAACAGCGTCCTCCACAACAGCACGCATCACTGACCCTTTAGGGAATTCGCTATATCGGCATGAAATGAAAGCGCCCCGCTGTTAACCCACAGATTACACATTCGCCAAAGAGCCCAGATGCAGTCTGAGGAAATACGGAAAGAGGCGGAGAGCTCCTCTGAAAATGAGGACAGAGGTGAAGGGGAAGGGTGCTCTGTTCAGGGCCCGGTGGCCGTTCCTTGCGAAAACTTAGATAAAAGTGCGGCATTCTGGTTCGGAGGAGGCGGGGCTTGGGGAGTGAGAGAAAGCTTGGGTGGAAGCTAGGCGCCGTTGCAGGACGAGCGTGCATCACTCACATGACCTCCAGACGGGCCGACTTGGAATCATTGCCAGCCTGCGAAAGGACCGTGCAGGTATAGTCGCCGATGTCTCCAGACCAGGTCTGGCTGATGTGCAGAGAGCCCTCCTTAAAGCTTACTCGGCCCCCGCCAGCCGGCCGGACCACAGCTCCGTCCTTCTTCCACACATACCTGGGGAGGACGAAGCAGCTCTAGTGGTTCAGGCTGGTTGGCGACCACCAAAAATTGCCTGGTGGGCGGAGCATACAGAGGAATGCTCAGTGAATGTCCAATGAGCATTTACTTCCCACCTGATGGATACTCGTGGGTCACTGGTGGCTCCACAGTGCAGCACAGCCGTGGTGCCCTTGATGACACGTTGGTCCTCCGGGGCTTGGGAGATGGAGGTGCGACCTGGAGAATCATGGGGGTAGACATCAGGGTGGGTGGACCATCCTATCACCAACTATGGAAAAAAGCTTTTAATGGTTCTCTGGAAACGTTCCAAGGAAGAAACTACAAGCGTGAAAGACGTGAGTGGCCAAAAAACAGCAAAATACAGCTCCGGTAAAGAGAATGTATAATTCTACTGAAATGCCAGAGAGACATCAGTTGTCAGCATTAACTTTTTGGCCACTGAATTATTTATTCATTTGCACAACAAACAGCATTATTCAGATGTCTGCACGGGGCAGAGAGAAATAACCGACGCTCGGCCTGGACAGATCGAGGATTCATCTCATTGTTCGTGAGAAAACTGAGCACGTTAGAATGGGGGAAAAGTGCAACAAAAGCAGCGGCGTCTCCATAAAAGAAGGTACGAGAAGAGCAGCTTCACAAAAGCCTCGTATCTGAGATACAAAGCAGCGTCTCAGCCTGTGCGCCCCCGGGACTCGTCACAGCCTTACTCCAGACGGTGAGGGAGGCGGTGGCGTTGACGGCGCCCTCCGAATTGCCGGCGAGGCAGGTGTAGTTCCCCGCGTCCTGCAGGGAGACAGGCTCGATCTGCAGCCCCCCTGACTCCAGCAGGGCGAAGCGTGGGATCTGAACCGAGCCGCTGGCCAAAACCTGAACACCTGGAAGAGAGGCAGAGGCACAGTGTGGGGCGGCCATGACACGGTGCCAGGCTGCGGTGGGTGTGTGCTGCCCCCGGTGGGAGTTCAGGGGAAGACAGGCTATGGGGCTTGACTAGTACACTGGGTCATTGCGCATACCAGTATTTAATTATGTGCTTTACAAGATAATGGTAATATATATAACACATAATTATAGAGAAATTACACTAAAATACAAACATTAATATCTGAAAATCATATATAATGTATATATAACCTATGGAAAAACAAACTGCTAATATTAAATATTTTATTACTGTAGAAGGCAATGTATAATTGGTAATGTACACTTAACTAGGATAAAAACGTCCGTATATTATTCCGCGCCTTCATAATTTCCCTGTCAAGGTACAAGTGCTTAAAATACAACAAACACAGTCCCACACACTTGAAGAAACGCGGCGACCATATAAATCCCCAAATAAAAGCGGTCCCGGCGGGGGCGGCCCGGCCAGCTGCGGCCTCGTAAAGCTGATACGGGGTGAGCAGGCGGCTGTTACCTCTCCTCCAGGAGACGGCAGGTTTCGGAGCTCCGGAAACCTCGCAGCTGAACACGGCAACGGCCCCGTCTGTCACCATGATGTCGGAGGGGCCCTTTGTGAAAGAAGGAGCTATACCTGAGGAATATAAAACAGGTTCAGACTCACGCGGGGAGTGGGAGAGGAACACGTACAGAACCAGAGTCCTTTTCGGTTTCTGTGCCATATAAAGGGTTATGCGATAAACCTGAAACCTTTAATCGAAATTAGCAAACAGCCTGCTCATTTACCCTTGGAAAACGAGACTGCTCTGCATAAAATGAACAAACAAATGTCACGTCTTCCCTTCAGGGTTTATTATTTTTTTTTTAAATAACCTTCTGACTAAAGAGCACAGCTATTGAAAAAAGAGATGTGAAGGACAGGAATGGTTAGCTGGATGAATGTGAGATTCCAGTTAAAGGATGCGTCTCTATCAAGGGAGTAATTATAGCTTTAACTACCAGACACCCTTATTCAAATCAAAGCAAACAGAGGCTATATGTACAGTGCATTGACAGGCACTGCCTGCGGCAAAAGCCATTGACTATATGACAAGATCATTTCATGCAGGTGGGGTAATGCAGATATAGCTGGGAACAGGTCCTGGGTGCAACTAGAAGCTGATGTAAGACTTTCTAGATTTCTCTTACAGAGAGAAACAGAAAGGAGAAAAATGTACGGGAGATACAGGGGCATGATATATGTCCAAGATGATGGACGGCCTGCAGTGTGCGGCACTGCGTGTACGCACTGATGCCCCAGCGATTTCAGTGCCCTGTGATCCGCATGGATCCCTCTGCAGTACAGATGTGAGGGTGTAAGAGTGCCAGGTGCTTAACGAGCACTTAAAATCATGCTAAGAACCGGCTGGGGAGCACTCATGATACAGTAATTGGATACACACACACACGGAAATATATATATATATATATATGTGTGTGTGTGTGTGTATGTGTGAGTGTGGGTACATACACAGACACACATGCCCGAAGCAGGACAGGGGTTTGAGAAGCAGTTTTTGACGGCCATTGCCGCAGTGTGCTACATTATTTATTTATAATCTTAAAATATATCTAAGGCAGAAAATGAGGAGGCTGGGGATCCTCAGAGTCACTCAGCATTTTAATTATGCTAATCAATATAGCGTGCGGGCCGGTGTGATCAATAAGTCACAACAGAATACAAATCACGGCCGGGCAAAAGATGGCTGAAGCATTTCTCAGAAGGGGATGGAGCAGGAAAAAGTTGATGTGTCTCATTAGACGCGGCCGTTTCTCCGGGAAGCATCTGCTGAATGAAAAACTACAAAAAGGGCATTTAATAGGATTCGCACGGGACCCAACCAGAAATGATACAGAACGCTAGAGAGCAAACATCTATTAAGCAGCACGTGGACAGTGTGCATGCTGACAGAGATGCAGGGCGATTTGGTTAAGGGAAAGTGAAACGGTGATTATTAAACCATTGTTTACCATTGTGTTTTTTTCACTTTTTTTAAGCGGTGTGAGTTCCTGCGGGAAATTGAGATGCTTCTCGCACGAGAGTCACGCGAGAGCAAAGAAATGTCCAGACTCACTACGTTAGTTCGTTCGACCAGGGATAACAAATAAAAGCGTCACCATCAGCTAAGTCAGTGCAGCTAAGTCTTTCTGGCCTGAAGCAGCTGACCACCTTTCTATTTGTCGAATCCGAGTAGAGCGGTTGACCCTTCTACTTGACCCATTGGTCAATACTTTGTGACTGTCCCCCCCCCTCCCCCTCCCCATTTATTTGTGCAATATGTGGATGTGGCCTCCCTCACCCCTGAAGAGAGGCCCTTCAACAACAATCTGCAGCGGGATCAAAGCCTTTGGTGAAATGCTTCAGTAATTACCCCAACAAAGTAAGGCCACGGTGGCACTTTTAGATACTCTACAATTAAATTTAACTGTATATTAATTGTATTCAATGTGACTGCTATTCATATAGTGTGCAGTCAAGCCTTAAATCTGTCTGCTGAGCAGCAGGTGGTAATACACATTGTATGATTTCTAAAAATTCCAATAATTCTTACAGATAGGAATAGGGTGGAAGTCATTAGTGGCGCTCCGTCTCGAAACTCAATAAAGGTTTGCATTCCAGCCTTGGAAACCAGTCATATTGGACGCTTCAGAAACCCGGGGCTTAGTGTCACAGATGAACTTACTTGTGACCACGAGGTTGGCGTGTGCCTGGATCTCTCCGGCGGAGTTGCGGGCGAAGCACTGGAAGATGCCGGCGTCGTTGGGATGCAGCTTGCGCACCTGCAGGCCCGATCCCAGCACCTTATACCGAGGGTTGTTCAGCTTGCTCAGGGGCACGGAGTCCTTGTACCACTCCAGTTTGGGTGTGGGGACTCCTGTTGACAGCCAGAGAGCCGCCGGCGGGAAATACACAGTCAGGGGCATGGGGAAATAATGGAACTGTGCATTAATTATAAAATAACCACGTATTCAACACGTATTTTTTACCAACTCAGTTCCAGTTAATCTGCAAAAAATGTAATGATCACAAATGAAATGCATCACTCCCTACGTACACCATCCAAATACGTATCCAGTATGTAGGCTATGTCAGGAAGTACAGGAGTACACGCTGCCCAGGATGTCAGGACATCCCAAGGTTGACGTTTACCCAAGCCACAATGTTAATAAGTCCCAAAGTTGGGGTACACGCTGGCCAGGATGTCAGGACATCACAAAGTTGGGGTACACGTTGGCCAGGATGTCAGGACATCACAAAGTTGGGGTACACGTTGGCTAGGATGTCAGGACATCACAAAGTTGGGGTACACGTTGGCCAGGATGTCAGGACATCACAAAGTTGGGGTACACGCTGGCCAGGATGTCAGGACATCACAAAGTTGGGGTACACGCTGGCCAGGATGTCAGGACATCATGAAGGTGGGGTACACCCTGGGTAGGAAGTCACAGAGTTGGGGTACAAACTGGTTGGGCCATCACAGAGATTTGGTAAACCCTGTGCATGGCATCACAGAGCTGGGGTACAGCCTGGCCATCATTCCAGGAGATCGTAGGAGAGTCAAATGCACACAGACGTGACCCACACAAGCACACATTATGGAGCAATTTCAGAGATGCCAGTTCATGTGCTTTTCTAAAAACAAAGCATCCAGAAGGAAGGAGTACAACACGTGAAGAACCTGCAAGCTACACAGAGAGAGAGTGTGGGTGGGACTCAAACCGCCCACGCTGGAGATATAAAACTACGGTGCTAGTCACAGAGGCACTGTGCAACCCGACAGACCAAACACACGCGCGGGTATGTATCTACACCCACGTATTCAGATATTACATAACACTGCACACATTATTCTAACTCATCATACTTTGATGACAAGACATCTTGCGGTTCCTGCTGGACAAGTTGCCCAATCTCAGCAAACACCACACAGAGCTGTTATCGCTGAATGTTTCATGCGGCTGAATATGTAGGAAGTAATTACTACAGGAACTCAGTGTGTTAAGAAACAGCAGAAATGCCTCGAGCCGTATGTTTAGGCGAAACTACAAGGGGACATAAATTCTCTTACAATAAATAAGTGCTGCTCATCCCCGGTCACCTAACCTAAATACAGTGTGGTGACAAAGCACACCATGACACCATGACACCACTTTGGGATATAGTGATACGTCTCCCCAAACAAAATATGACATAAAGGCTGCAGATAGACAAAGTTTAAGTCACTTTAGTTCTTTAAATGAACTCATTACTGACACAATTCTAACATCACATAACTGGATATTATTACTTATTTATAATACACACACACACACACACACACACACACAGGATTGTAATTATATCTTTGTGGGGACTCTCCATTCATTTCTACACTCCATTCAACTCTAATCCCAACATGACGACCTTAACCCCCACCCAGCCCTAACCTTAACCATAAGTAACCGAACAAAATATGACACTTTTGGCATGTTTAGTTTTTCGGCTGCATTCACAGATCTTTGAGGGGACCTGAAAAATGGTCCCCACAATGTCAAAATAAGAGGTTTTTGTCACATTGTGGGGGACATTTGGTATGTATGAACCTAATCCTTCGTGATCATTTGTAACGAATGGCCCCGTAGGGGGGGCATCGCTGCCACCCTCGCGCAATGCGGGTGCCAGGGAGCATGCTTCTCCGCTAGGGAATCGCAGCGCTCCGCAGAGCCGGACACTTCGTATGCCTTCCCCCTCGCCGTCTCCTCACACCTTGGCTTAGAAGAAGCACCTCTCGATACAAAGCAATCGAAAAATCAATCTGCGGACATCCCGAGGCTTCTCACATTTAATTAAAAAGGCTCCGTGCCTGATTACCAAGGATGCTCACACCAACTCACATGCTGGGAAAAGGAAAATATAAAATACAAGCTAATAAATGTGGACGCCGGATTGTCGGTAATAAGGTGTTTGAATGGGGATACAGTCACTCCGCTTGATCTTCCGCTGGAAGAAAAAGGGAATATTATGATGCGATGAAAACGAGAGGGGGGCACAGGACTAAATCACCATGTGCCAGGTCTCTGACATCATTAGGCATTATTAAAGGGACACGGGAGGATATATTTTGTCAGAAGCATTTTCTTCTTTCAGATCCATTTTCACCCAGCTGCTCTTTGTGGCTATATAGTGTGAGACAAGTAGAAAGATGTAAACCCTGACCAGTGGTGTACAAAGGGGTGGGGCCACAGTGGCATCAGCCCAGCTGAAAGCTGATTGGCCCTCTGAGTGCCTCCTAAGCTGTCACTCACCGACTGAAAACCAATTATTGGCCTTGGATAAAACCGGCCCCTCTGTATGGATTATATCACATCTCACAGAATCAGCCCTGATGCTGATATAAGGGGAAAAAACTAGATGCAGGACACTTTACATTCATAGCACTACACATTTTCTAAGTCTTAATGTTTACATTCTGTAGATGCAATTTCAAGGATACACTTTTGAGTATTAATTTTAAAGTATAGATCTAGACGTTGTGACAACAAAACACTCCAACTTGGTGCAACAGGTCCCAGAACCTAGGATGTTTATCCAGACCGTTTCAAATAAAATATGGTGAGAGACCACACATCTCAAAGTTCAATGTGCACTATAGAGCTAAATTCTAATGGACCACCCTACTAGATCCTAGTGTAGTTAAAAATTCTTTTCAAAAACCTTTCAGCCTTAGAGCTGAGATTTCCTGAGCTTTCCAAGCATACTGCGGCTGTGATCATGCATTCAACAGAACAGGGGCCGCGTGAGCTTCCTGGCACAAAGCAGATCTAGCGGAAAATACTGAGAGGTTAGCAAAGCGTTCACCACCTCTCACTTGACAGTGGATGTCGACGTTTTTCTCCACTACTCCGACGACCTTCCTTGCGGGTTCTGTGACAAAGTGTGGGCCCTCTGTCCAATAAGAAAAGAAAAAAAACACATTTAGTGGACAGAAAAAAAACATTTGAAACTCATTTGTTAGGAGTTATCTATCACAAATGGAGCGAACCACAAACATCGACAGGCACAGCCTAACATATATCAAGAGGATTATATGTGGAACCGGGATCAAAGAGATGAAATATTGACATTGATTCGGAAAAGCTGGAGGCGAGCATATGCTCCCAGAGCAGAAACTCATTTAAATGCAAAAAAAAGCAGCTCAGCTGGAGTGCTACGCCAATGCAGACATCCTGTTTGTTTGCATGTTGCCAACGATGTTTGTTTATATTAAATGACGGCGTAAGGAGTGGAGCTGGCAGACTTAATGCCGCAGGCTGCGTGTCGTTTTCTCGCCTCTTACCGATCGCCAGAACAAGAAGCCGTTCCCAGGCCAGTTTTTAAGTTTTAAAAAAGTGACATTGATTTAAGCTATATGAGGCACTGCGTTTAAAGGCCCAGACTCATAGTGCCACTGCAAAAAAAATATTGCTTTTCAGACATTCTCTTTAGCATAGGATTTGGGGCGTGGCCTGTGGCTAACAGTTAGCTGCAGAGCTCTATCACTGCTCTGGGGTGTGGCCTGTGCAGCTCAAACACACAGTGCCTTTAGCGGCCTGTG
>JAODKF010000103.1:22692928-22713656 GCA_026779585.1 Mormyrus proboscirostris
GTTAGCTGCAGAGCTCTATCACTGCTCTGGGGTGTGGCCTGTGCAGCTCAAACACACAGTGCCTTTAGCGGCCTGTGGCTAACGGTTAGCTGCAGAGCTCTATCACTGCTCCTGGTTGTGGCCTCGGCAGCTCAAACATGCAGTGCCTTTAGCAGCTTGTGGCTAACGGTTAGCTGCAGAGCTCTATCACTGCTCTGGGGTGTGGCCTGTGCAGCTCAAACACACAGTGCCTTTAGCGGCCTGTGGCTAACGGTTAGCTGCAGAGCTCTATCACTGCTCCTGGTTGTGGCCTCGGCAGCTCAAACATGCAGTGCCTTTAGCAGCTTGTGGCTAACGGTTAGCTGCAGAGCTCTATCTCTGCTCCTGGCTCTGGCCTCTGCAGCTGAAACACACAGTGCCTTTAGCAGCCTGTGGCTAACGGTTAGCTGCAGAGCTCTATCACTGCTCTGGGACGTGGCCTCTGCAGCTCAAACACACAGTGCCTTTAGCGGCTTGTAGCTAATGGTTATCTGCAGAGCTCCAGTACTGAGTACCTCTCCTTCCTTCTGCTGTGAAGGTAAGTGAGAAAGTTACCTGTGATGGAGAGAAAGGCCCGAGATTCTGCGACTTTCATACTGCTGTTGAGCAGGGTGGCTTCACACATGTAGAGCCCCGCGTCCGCCGAGCTTGGGTTGGCGATGGTCAGCCTGCGTCCGAACGTGCCCACCCCATTTGCCAGCTTCAAGCCGTTCCGCTTCCAGGAGATGCTCAGTTTCTCAACAGGCCTCCACAGGGGCAAAGAAGAGATGTTATTTTAAAATGGTGGGGGGTCAGATGATGCTGTGGGTGTTCACAGTGTCATGGTCTTTTCTTTAGTTCAAAGTGTTCCAACTGAGGCATTTTTAAGTGGTGTGTAAGAGTTTCATCTGGCTGAAGCTGGAGATAAATGGACAGTTTGCAGTAGATTAGCCCCTGTGTTCCCTCATTATGTCGTACATCATCTTGCAACACTGTGCATATCTTGAGTCATGTGACAAACTCAATCAACAAGCTGACATGGCTACAGGGGAAACAGAGCATCCACTTCTACAGTTTTGTACGGGCAATGAGACTTAATGACATATTGATGACACAATGTTCCCTTAACTTCTTAAGTTAAAAGGGAACTTTGCAAATGACAAACCAGCAAAATGTGTTTTTAATTATATTCAGTCATCCTTGTTTGTTCATTTGTGTCATGGCCTCAGAGCTCCAATGAACTGTTTATATTAGAAATTCTTGTCTACAAATGGTTAGAATTTTTCACAGGGCCATGACCAAGGCAGCAGAGCTAATTAAAGCTGTCCTGATGTCAGGTGTAACAAGACGGAGAAGCAGGCTGTCCAGATGTGAAACATGGCAGAAGAGGACCAACAGGCTCTCCAGATGTAAGTTATGGACAGGAGGACCAACAGGTTCTCCAGATGTAAGTTATGGACAGGAGGACCAACAGGCTCTCCAGATGTGAGGTATGGATATTTGGACCACCAGGTTCTCCAGACGTGAGGTACGGACAGCAGGCTGTCCAGATATGAGGTATAGACAGGACCACAAGCACTGACCTCGCATTGGCCACGCACTCCAGTGTCACTTCACTGGCACCCGCTACCACTGTGGTGTTCCTGGGTGGGATTACAATCACTGGGGGCGCAGTGTCAGCAGGGGCATCTGAATCTGTCCATCAGCGAGAGAGACAGAGAGAGAGAAAGAATGTAAGATGAGGTAATGAGTCACAATAGCTGTGACACAGGCCACCAATCAGAGTACTGAGACAGAGCATTGTACCTGTGGTCAAAGGGCTTTGACGCCAAGGCTGCATACTGATAAAGGAGTGTTTTAAAGCATTGCTCATATCAAAGAGAATTCCATGCAACTGTTATGTGAAGACGGTATTTCCCAGAAATAAAACAGGGCCGAGTCAGACAAAGTTCCCTGAGCATGTACAGGCATGTAGTACAGCAGTATCGATGTTATTAAACCCATTTCAGTCGTAAAGGTCAAGATAAGCCACAAATCAGATTCAGGGACAGATCCTCCTTTGTTACTGCAATAATCTGAGGCTGCAGAGGGATAAATGGGACTTAAAGTGCAGCCTGGAGCAGCAGAGATTGTTTTAAGCACTTTAAATTAAAAAGGGAGATCCAAACCTAGCCAAAGTTACCAAGCAGGAAAATGCGACTCATTCCCTCAACAGGAAGTGCTAAATCGGCGTCCATCACTCTGCAGGGTGCAGTTTGGATCACGCTATGTTTCTTAGGCCCGCCCCCCCCCCCCACATTAACCAAAGACCTCTTAAACGCATGTGCTCCTCTGGGGATGAAGGTAATCTATGGGAAAACCAGGCACACTAAATAATTGATAGATTGCTTGGCGGTGATCCTGAGGAGAGAAGGGGGAAAGGTAAGATCTAAATGTTTACTTGCGGATCAATGTAAATCAACGAGCCCCGCTACAGACTGCTACATTCTCTGTTGACGTTCCTGAATTTGAAGAGAATTGGACTTGAATACAAGGCATCTTGAGTGCTCATGCAAGCTACTGCGATTTTTCTTTTCGTTTTTAGCTTCATTTCATCCTTTCAAAGGATAAACTTATAACCAAAGCAGTCCAAATGATATACCTACATTGCTAAAGGACAGGAAATTGGCGAGTCGGTAACAGTTTCATTTAATTTCTATCTTTGGAATTGAAAAACATGATAGGATCACGAAAATGAATTCTGAAATGTAAATCTGAAGTTGTACCATGTGAACCAAGCCCTTTGATGCATCTCTAAAGCATTGTTTAAAAGTAGCTCTTAGTTCCGTAGTTCCTTACAAAAGATGAAAAGATATTACTTTGTCATTGGAAATATATATAGTGCACAAATAAGTAATGCAAAACAAAAGACTCCAGAGACATTGAAACAAGCTGAGGTTAATAAAAACAAAGGCAAATAAACTAAAAAGTAATAAATATACAAAACAAGACTAATTTTCTGGATTTTCATTATCCACTGTTGGAAAAATAGTTTCCATTTTTGTAAACACCTAACGTGGCATCTGATATCTTCCAACATTTTCATGTCCCGAATAAAAAAGCAAACCCTATCCTGATCAATAAGCAGCTTTCCTAGCTGATACCACTGGATGGACAATAAAAAAGCTACTATCATTAAGTATGCGATCACCTTTAAGAGCGACACGTGCGACAATCGATTGTAAAAGCGCAAATGCGTACTAATTTTATGTGCATTTGCGCTGCTATGACAAGAAAATAACTTGCATTTTAACCCGTATACCGCAAATGAAGTCAAGTTAGCATTTAAAGATTAAAATACATTAAATTTTGTTTTCATAGCAGTGCAAATGCAGATAAAATAAGCACGCGTTTGGCGGTTTTACAATCGATTGTTGCACTTATCATTCTTATGTGAATGGTGAATGCATACTTGCGTAACAGTTATCTGCACCCCTGATTATAAAGGTCAATATAAGAATAAAGGATTATGACGGTATCTGTAGCACATAATAGATGCAAGTTTAATAATATAGTCATAATGCATAATAAACGTAGCTATAATGTGTTATGCCCTTTTATAAATATTTATAGCCATGTTAATTATGCTTTATGAATGCATCATAATGTGTTATAATTGTGTTCATGGATTCTTATAGACATGGAATTCACAGAAAGTGCTGCAGTCTTTCAAATCTGGTCTCCTAATCATCCCCTATATATAACTGGTGAATTCTCTCCTGACCTTTTGCCACCTTAGCTATTGTATGGTGAGAGTACTGGCACGGAATGGCTGACATCATCTCGGTGGGTGCGTCACATTTCTCGTGGCTGACGTGGCTCCCTGTTCTGTAAAGCACTATATAAATGTAGCATTCATTCACGGATGAGCAAAATCATAATACATTTACGTGACGATGTTCTTGTTTTCAAATAGTTGGGTAAGCACTTAATTTATAAAGCTGTTTATGAGACCTTCAACTCTCCACCGTGTGGCCCAAAATCCAGGCAAATAAGGGACAATTCACTGCTACACAGGCCAGAGTCGCAAGGGAAAGTTCCCTCCACAGCGATCAGCGGCGCACAAATCTCAGCTGCACAGCGCATCCTACCCCAGAAAAAAAATGATGTTGTACAACTACAAAAATATCAAGGCTGCGTCAAGGATAAATTCAACCGCACAATTAGGCATTCTGACAGAAGTCGAACAGACATTGTGGTGGCTTCAGGGGTATAGTCCTCGAAGAGAATTTAACAGAAATCCCACACGAGGGAACAAATCCGGAGATTAACGGCGCTAGCCAAGCCGCCGAGGAAGCCATCTGATAGATTTTAAAAAAACACAGTATTGACATGCATTCTGTCAGAGATTATGGCGTGTTGAGACATTAAATTTCTCCATCAAAGTTGTTTTGCCTGCTTTAAGCCTCCGGCCAAATCCGAAGAGGAAACGGCGAGCAAACAAACTGTAGCAAGCACGCGGATTTGCGGAGTAACCTCGGCATGGCTGAACGCCCCCGTGATGAGACTCTCTCACACAAAGGCTATTCATAGACTCATCATGGCTGCTGACAGCAACTTAACGCCAGGCCCACAAACGCCACACAGCGAGCGCCAACGGGGACAGGGGCGGCTTCGGGGCGGTGCTCGCCATGTGTTTCCGAGGTGTGAAGAACAATTAGAGGTTTTCACATGGCGCCACTGCAAGGAGCGTGCTTCAGCCCGAATGGCAGAAGAGGCCCGGAACGTTCTTTCTGACTCCCGCGGCTGGGACCGTGAAGGGAGGGCACCCTCACACCCCCCCTCCCCCAACACATTTCCCCTTGCTTCGACAGAGGAAGAAGGAGAGAGAAGAAACCAATAATTTGATCTTGTGCACCGGGGATCTGGCTGACTCTGCTCATTAGTTTTCTGTGTTGACAGGCGATGTCATGCAGCATCCTTTAACTCAGGCAGTTTCATCTTCCTCCCCAGAATGCCAAAAAAAAAGCCAAAAAAATATATATAAAAACTCAAAAATGAGATTCAGAATGCATAAGGGGGGGGGGGGCTTTTATTTTCTGGATCTTCCTAGAAAGGCACGACTGTTTTGTATATTGAGAAATGGCTTCCGGTATGGTAAACTCTCTTGTCCATGTCCAGGGTGTCCAGCAGTAGACACACTGTGACCAAAAGTGGTCATGGGAAAAGGATTAGCTGGAGGGACCACAAGAAATGGCGGTAGTGCTGCTGATCGTGTTTCTAAACCCTGATAAAAATAACACACTGTGTGGATTAACTGACCCAAAGCAGGTCCCTCTATGCTAGATAGCATGAAGTTGGCTTTGATGGCAAAAGCCATCCAGAGGCTGACTAATGAGCTGGTCCCCGGAGGCTGTCTTTGCTATGTTCTTAAGAATGTAGACGTCTACACTCAGAGACGTCCACTCATAATGTAGAGTCTGAGTGGGGGCGTCTACAGTAGAAAAGAGTTCACTGCAAAACAACCAAGAAACAAATAAACCATTGGGATATTCACTGTAATCCTGTTCCATCTGACTCACACTATCGCTGGGACAATATTTATTGTTAATATCATCCCCATTACTTAAACACACATGCTACTCTATGCTTTTTTCAGCGTTTGAAGTCAGACACCGTACATTCACGCTACGGAGTCCAAGACACAGCCATTAAGCAGATACGTAGCGTACCATGGCAGCAAACCAAGGCAAATAAAATGCTCCGAAGAATAAAATACATGCAGTGAGCAGAGCGGGAACGTTAATATCAGCTTTACAAGTTTGCCGAGGACCAAGAGAAGGAGACAGCTTGGAGCCAGCAGATGGCGCTGAAGGAGAAAGTTGGCACTTGTGTCAGTGCTCTTTATAGGGCAAAACATATGTGAACAGGAACATATGTAAACAGCAGGTAATACATTGGGATTAGATGCCCTTGGTTTTAAAAAAATCTTACCAAGAGGTCCCCGATTCTTCTTATTTACTGTCCGGCAGCAGGGGCAGGAGAGAAAGAAAAAAAAAAAACAGCAAAAACTCTGTGATTCTAATAAATATGACATATTATGTCACAAATGACATCCAAACATCTCAGCAACCCGAAGGAACAACTTTGTGTAGGACAACATTCATGCAGACACACTGCTACATGAGACCAATCAAGATGTATAACCTTAAAGATTAATTAAAGGAAAATGACCTTTTAATAATTGAATTTTCATCACGTAAAATAATTGAATTTTGAATGTGAAATAATGGAACAATCTGACCTAATGTGTTCAAGGAAAACAATGCAGCATCTACAGCTGACTGGTTGCCATTTTGAGCGATATTAGTTCCACCTGAAGTATGACTCTGAAACTGGAAGAAATGCGACTATTTGAATCTGTGTCACGGCCTTAATTTAGACATTGGCCTATTACAGTAATTCATCTGAAGTGGAAACAGCTGACGTATGCATTGTGGCAATAATGCTGCCAGTCGTATTAAAAATACAGTCCGATAAACAACAGAGAAGCTTCCAGGTCATAAAACAAGGAGTACTCAAAGAACTCGGAGTGCATGCAGATATTTCGGGACAAAGACTTGCAGGAAGGAGCAGTTAGGCAAATGTTTGAGGCATACAATGTATGCTTTCAGATGCAATAAAGAGACGTCTATTACATGTCGGATCATTAATTTTGGGCACAGGTCAAATACAGTGGATAAGATGAGAGGTGAGAGTAAATTACTCCCGTGGGAGGCTGAGTCACCCCGGCAGGCCTGGCAATGTGTATTTTAGCAAATTTATTCAAATATGCAGACAAAACTAATTCAGATATGAAATGTTAAGAAAAAAAAACACACAAGCCGCAAATTAATTACAGCAAGAGAGGGCAATGTGGCAGCAACACGTAACGACGGGAAAAGCAGCTAATGCAAAATGCAAGGCCGTCAGCGAACGTGACAAACAGGAGCCTATAATATGGGTCATAGAGATAAAAGGCGCCCCTGTCGCTATAAAACAAATGTGACCCTGAGGTTTAATGAACCCACTGTGTACAGTTACAAAGACAGAGGTTGACTTTATACATAAAATGCGACGCAGTGAAAAGCTATGGCCCCTCGTGAGACAGAGCGGAATTCAATCGCTGTCTCAAGAAACCCAAGATAAGGAGAACCTAGCAATGACGCCTGTCAGAATAGAGCGTGCAAAGTGATGGATTCATTTCCAGTTTCATTTTTCCATTCTTTGTGCATTTGTAAAATACTCTATATATTACACAAAGCACATAAACCTTGAAGAGGTAATCTCGGAGATGGAAACAGAATGAAAAGCCGCAAAGTTACCAATCACATAAGGTACACCCGAACAGAAAGATAAGTCTCTCTGCAAGCCTGTTCCCTAAACACCAGGCGACGTTTGTTTCTAACAGGGTGTCTTTTCTTACTCTTTCCCACGTCGGCGGATTCCATCACAGTATTGCATGGAAAAGACAAGCGCGGAGAAAGGGGGCCGGGTCACCGTGACTGTAAATGGAGACTGAGTGCCCATTTCCGCGATGTGTGGCCAGCACGACTGCGCGGATCCCTGTGATTCGCTCCGGTTCGCATCCCGCCTTGGTTACTCTGCCAAGTGACCCCAGACAGTTTGCCTTATTGTCTGCCTGTACCCCAGACCTTGCCTCCAGCACCCTAGGGGGGGTCTCACAGAGCCAGCACATCCTCATTTAGGCACTCCCTACATAAATACTGCTGCAGGGAGAAGGCTTTCCCTGGGGAGGGTATTAATTTCCGAACACCTTTTCCACGGGTCTGATTGTTATTCATGTATTCCCCGCTGTTTACCGGGCTGCTTCTCTGCTGTGAGCCGCCACGGTGCCGGGATCGGACTCGACCCGGTCACAGCACCCCACAGTCCAGATGCTCTCTGCTCGAAGAGCTGAGGGGTGCCTGCCAATGACCGTCCCCGACTGAGCGAAGGCCGACTCACACGTCAATGTGCGTCTCTTTTCAGAAGGCTGACACACCCTGAGCCACACTCCAGCTGAAATCACCCTCACACCAAGTACCAACCACACAGGCCCATGAGGATTGGCAACGGCACACTTGTTTTCTGAAAACTGCTTATAGGACAACAAAACATACACAGGTCATTCAGCAGCCCTGCTTTCTCATTCAGAGCCTTCGGCTGTCACCATCATGTACCCTGAAAGTTCAGCCTAATCTATGTTCATCCAGCAAAAGACAACAGCGAGGACATGCATTATTACGGAGAGTTGGGCTCGCGATTCTTTGATATTTACACAAGAAATTTTACTGTACTGTTGATATGAACAGGGCTGTGGTGGAAAGAGCCAGGAGACACATCTGAAATTTGTGTTGTTTAAATACAGTATATAACAAGAGGCAGCTTAATCGACAAAAGATGTAAGTATTTTCTGGATGATCTGCTGGAGTAAAAAGACTTCCACTTATCTTACCATCCGAATAATGCTAGCGTTCTCTTAACGTGTGTTACCAACTAGCATACAGGCAGTTTAAGAATTCAGAAAGAAAAATCAAATTGAAGAGCGATTTTCCAAATTAAACAGTAGCAAACAAAAGATACAAGTAAATAAATGAACAGGTAGGGCGTCAAATAGTGTACCATTACGCTGAAAGCGTACACCGGCTACACTGTCCCTGAAACGGATCTGGGCTGTCCGTCAGCAGCGCCGCTCGTGCGTTCATCCTCCCTGCCCGCCACCTTCTCCCGCACTGGGACACTGGTTACGGCGGCATGAGGGACACTGGTTACTGCGGCATGAGCATATTCAATCTGCCTTAAATAATTAACGACATCCTAAGGCCAAAGACTCTTGCGCCATTCACAAGTGGACCTTACATGCATTTTTAAACCCGTGTAAACACAATGGGATGAAAGTCAAGATCAGGTTCACAGTGCAAAGCGACGCAGCGGATGGGAGAATACCAAACAGCGCATGGGACTCATTAACGAACGGCGCGGCCATCTTGAGTTCCTGCTGTTTGCGCAAGCTTGCATCCCTTTCCTGAACCCTACCCACAACCACCAGGACAACCCCCCCTCTTGATTCCTTATTCAGCCTGCATGCTCCCGCCGTATTGATCGACACGTTCCCCTCAGATTACTTATGCACTGAGACATACACACAGAGGAGGTCCATGAGGATGTACAGATTGATACTAAAAAAATCAATTGTTTGGATCTGAATGTTTCATTTTTAGAATCAATTCTATTCTTTTTATTACGGGGAACAGGACTTGAACTACTACTGTTTGACATGCATGAAGAAAACTACAGATGGTCTAAGTGGTGACCATCTAGATGCTGGATGAAGGCATAACCAAGGCTTCTCATCGCAGAGCACAGTCACCCGCTGACCTTTCCAATTCGGAATGTCAATCACGCTAAGCAGCCGCGGACAGAGATTCTATCAGTAACAAAGTTTTCATCATTATACCTGTTTTCTGCCTCCAACAATCTGGCGATTTTTGCTGCAATTTGCCAGACCAGCAAACAGGATGGTTCAGGGAAAGAAAAAAAAAAACTAATTTTGCAGTTTCAGTCTCCAAAATGAAATTGTACATAAGGCTATGAAAAGCATGTTTATGCTGTGAGGCTGCCGGTGATGGAACTCCAGAAAGCAGCCTCGCATCTCCACACCCCCACGCCTGTTATTACTTTTATCAATACTGCTCTCACTTCCTCATCATCCTCGACTAACGACACGGGCTGTTTAAGGGCAGCCGGGCAGCAGATAAATATCTAAGAGCAAGGAAAGGGCGTCTGAACAGTCCCTCTGAGCAGTGTGGTCAGGCATGTAAATCTTTTATGAGTATTAGCTAGCTGAGAATATAAGTGAAAAAAATGCACATATTTTAAAGGGAAAAAAGTTGTGCAACAGCCGGTATTAAAAAATAATAGCCCCCTTAGCTCAGTAACTGGTAATGTCATCTGCAACCAGCCACTTCATGCAGTTGCTGATGAGTCTCTTACTGTGCTGTGAAGGAGCTTTTATCCAGGTCAGTTAAACTTGCGGGTTTACTTGTTATTTCAGGTCACGCCACAGCATCTGAGATGCTTTGAGTTGCACGCCGGCTAGACCATTCCAAGACTGAACAATAACACCGGCCCAAACTTAACAAAGTACCTGCAAGTTTTAACTAAATCAAAAAGATCCTATTCAATTGTGCTCACATATTATGCAAAACTAAGATGCTTCAGTAAAACGGAAAATAAAAATTGTCTGGCATATGTATTTTCAGTTCGGTTTGGTCCTGTAGACCTAACTACTACAGACACAACGTTCCCCATCTGGCTTCTGATATATCGCTGCCTTGGCATATGAATTTAATGGGAATTTTTTAGGAGTTTTGGGAGTTTCCCAAAAGCCAAAAGACCAGAAGGCAACACACAGGTTTAGTAACTCATAAACGCATAAAATATATGTACAGCTTCTCAGCTGACGCCTCATAGTCATCATTGTATCGTGTTTCTTCTGTCTTTTCGCTCCACTCTGCTCACATGCTGAACTTCACTCATTAAGGGGATCAAGGGAACCAAAAACGTTTTGCGCAGTTTTTTCAGATAGCGGGGGGGCTGCGACCCTAACCTGCATGATAAGGGAAGGTCAAATGTATTTCCATTTGCATCCATGCTCATATTCATTTCATGGATATAACTCCAAATCCACTAACGCATGTTTATAACAGCTTGATATATAACAGCAAAAGTTCATCAGCAAAAAACAGAGGACAGTCACAAATACCACGGTACTCAACATGGAGCTGCTTTCCGTGGCGTGTCGTGCGAGATGTTCCTAGGGGCGGCAAGAGTGGCCACGTCTGAGGAGCAGAACATGGGCCAGAAGCTGTTAGCTTCTCTGGGAACAGCGAGGCAGCAGCGTTTAAGTATGAATGATTATGCTCATTTGAGAATGACTTGATTAATTCTGAATATCATTCCTGCAGTCGCTGCATGTGGAACTGGACAGCCTGAGTAATGCTTTTTATTTATGTGGTATTTCAAAATAAGTGGATAAACACCTGAAAAGAGAAATGTTAAATTATGTAATTTCAATGCATTCTTAGCATTATTGAGTACTTGTCTGGTCAATGTTGAATTCTGGTCAACATAGGATGAGCAGTGGCTGAAGAAAATCTATTAATTTATCCAATTCTACTAAGGGATTAAAGTTGTGAGGAGTTAACATGCGCTCGGTGTGTTGCCGGCTTGCTGATAAAGCACGCTTCGCTGCGTCAAGAGAGTCGGATGGTAAATAAGCCCATAGATGTTGGATTTACATCAATGAAAAATTGTCCAGAAGGTTCTGTCTTCAGTTAAGGCCTCCAGGCCTTTTAATGGTCTGTTCCACATTGTGATCTGAAGCTTTACAGTAATTTTACTGTTTTAAATAGGGCTACACAATGCTGAAAAAAAAACACTGCAATTTTGTACATTTTTGCGATTAATATTGTGATATTCATAAAACAAAGATGGTCTTGCCGGAGAGACAAGACGTTCCATGTGGTGGGTGCAGCAATGCACTGCATCAGCACATTCTCCCCAACCTGACCTCACCTGACCTATAAAACAAAAAAGGAGATGAAATTTGTCCAAAATAATCACCAGGAAAATAGCAGTTGTTATTATTTCCCTATAGCGTTACATACGTTGGGGGCGCTGCAGAGAGTCGTGTCAACAGACACAAAGCAGTGCCGGCAAATCACTCGTTTCCACTCAAATTCGACCTCTATGGAATGCAAAATAAAATGATTATGGGCGACTAACTAGGAGAGCTGTGTTGCTGCTGGAAGAGGTGTTTACGGGTTAGCCCGTCCTGTGCTCTGTGTGCATCCCAGTGCGGTGACAGGGACGCCGTGCTGTGAAAATGGCGCTTTCTGAGGTCAGAAAAGATCCCTGGGCGTCCTTTGAAACAGTATGGGTGGTACCCTGATCTGACCCTGGCTAAAACTGCCCACTGTGGCCCTTTCAAATCTGGCCTCCAAATCACCCCTATATCTAACTGGTGAATCCTCTCCTCCCCTTCACCGCCATAGCTACTGTGTGGTGATTGTACTGGTGAGAATGGCTGTCGTCGCATCATCCAGGTGGGGGCTGCACAGGGGTGGGAGAAGTGGCTTCCGATTAGCCCATTGGGTGTCTAGAAAAAGCGCTACATAAATGTAACATTCCTCTATCCATCCATCCATCCATCCATCCATTATCTATAACTGTTCAGGGTCGCAGGGCGTCTGCAGCTTATCTCAGAGGCTACGGATGCAAGACAGGAAACAACCCAGGATGAGGCGACAACCCACCATTATTCATTCAATCATAATTTCTTTAATTCATTCATTAATTCAATCATTCATTCAAACATCACTGGCTTAAAGAGCCCATGCAGAATTCATGCAAGACGAGTGGAAGTAAAGCTAATTTTTGTCCTCTGTTACAGTGTGAACCCAGCTGTCTATCACAGTCCTTTAGATGTGAAAATTGCATGTGTACGACAAGCGATGTGAATATTAATATTGTACATTGTGCTGCTTTTTCAAGAATGATTCTGATTGGTGCCTCGCTGTGCATGCAGAGCCTATACGACACTCACTAGCAACAAACTCCATGTATCCAAAGACCCGGGGTAACTTTCCTTATAGAAATCCCATGGAAAATGAGAACCGTGCAAGTTTTCCATTTATATCAAACAGCAAAAAAATGCCGCATTATGTGTTTCATTTGCCTTGCATTGTGATTATTGCACATGCACTTTTTTGCGATTACGAAGCTGAAGCGATACATCGTGCGGCCCTAGTTTTAAACAAACACTGATGTTTGGAGAAAAAAGATGTCAGTGGAACATTCTAATTACTGAAGTAACTTATTATCACTACATGTTCCTGCAAGGTCAGAGTATTACGGTGCCATGGTGCTTTACTGCAGCAAATCAGCTTATGCATATGTCACATTACCCTACGTATTTTTTGAAAACTCCTCATCAGTGCATCGGCTGTAAAATTGTCAGATTTAACAATGCAATTTTTAAAATGCCCACAGATCAGGAAGCGTGCAGTTCAATTCTTGTCACTAAACAGACCTTGAGCTGCTGGTGAAGCCAATGATATTAAAGTAAGTGCTTCTTTGCTTCTTAACATCATTGCCTCAAATAGCATTTTGCTAAATGACTTACAACGCAGTATAAAAAGGACAATGTACGGGAGTTTTTCTGAGTACAATTTCATTAAATAATGGGAAGAGTGTTTTTAATAATTAACATGATCACACATAGCCTTACGACAATGTGGCTATTATGTGATTGGTCAGTGGCACTGTTGGCTCACCCTGCAGGGTTGGGGGTTTGAATCCCACCTGCACTGAGGGAGTGTCTTTCGGGCAGATTTCGTCGGGGTACTTAAAGGCATGCAATTGGGCTACTGAGGGCATCTCTACATCACCCATAAAGTGTGTGCATGTGCTCTGCAACACAATGCCCAGGGTGAACCAAGCTGGGGGGTAGCCCAGCATGAAGCCTGCAGAAGATCTAATGATCAAAGTTAATTATTTGAAGAGGATTAACAGAGTAACAAGGTAAATAATTTGAAAGCGGTTGACTTTCTAAAACAGGGTTCTTCCACCCTTGTCAGGCAAGCAACCCCTTAGTGGACAGAGCAGCGGCCAACCTTTACGCATTATAAAATCGTGATGCAGGTTAGGCCCGGCCTGTTTTAACATGAGCATTAACTATATTAAGCTTTTTATTTATGGATAAATGAATAGATATAAAATCCCCTGTTAACTTATGTATCTACTTTGTCTTGATGCTTACAATGCAACAACTATAAACAGTACTGAGTGAGGCTTATAATTGTTACATTTCTCACATTACATTTCTGATTCACTTCACAGATTTTTAAGGTGTGTGTGAATATGCTTCCGGTAACTTATAGTCAACACTGTGGGTTTTGGATATGTAGGGTATTTTGTGACAATCTTCAACATATAAAAATGCCATTTAAATGATTCGTTATAAATATGTCAGCTAAATGGTTATTTAAACTGTTATTATTATTGTCATTTACAAATATAATCACAATTTAAATGATACCAGCAAACATTAGGATTATCTGTAACTCATCAAACAAAACATCTTACTGGTTACATTGCAAACGAAGTCACAACAGATCTATGTCATCAGATTGATTGAATTCTCATTTGTGACATTTTGTCTGTTCCTGTGGCCTTATGTCTGTTCCGTCCTGAGGCCTTATGTCTGTTCCGTCCTGAGGCCCTATTACTCCTTAACTTGCAGATCCTATCCTAACTGTTTGGTGACCATGGTAACAATGGTAGGACCTGATTTATGAAAAACACTAAGTCCTAAGTCATTGTTGCTATTCTAACTTAAAACTGGAAAAGTGTATTGTAGAAGCTTCCCAAACTTCCCACAATCTTAAATAAACTCTCCTGACTTTAGGATAATTACACCATCCTCCTCATGACGTAACGATAAAAATGTATATTGTGGCAACATTTTACCTAATTCGTTCCCTTGTTTTAGTTCAATCATAGCTATGTTTTATTAATTCATTCCCATGATATATTAAAACGTGATTGCGATAAATCTAATTTTTATCATTATGTCATGAGCAAGGCTCCGTATATTTCTTTGGCCGTGTAAATGCAATAAAAGAGCAGACATACGGATCAATCAGGCTACATAGCTAACTCTACACAAAAGTGAAAGTTAGCACAGCTTATCCTAACATTAAGAGAGCTTATTCAAGATTTTGGGAAGTTAGAAAACAAAGGGGTCCGAGAACAGAACATACAAAAACAAGACTATAAATGAGAATTCAAGTGACAAGGTGACATCTGTTGTCACTTAGTTTGCAATGTAACCCAGCCACCAATTTTGATAGGTGACTTTGACGGATAATTTTAATGGTTGCTGTTATAATTTTAATGGTAATTTAAATAATGATATTAATAACAATTAAAATCATTATGTAAATCCTCATTTAAATTACAATTTAAAAAATCATTTAAATGACACATTTATTTATTTAATATTGTCACAAAACACCCTACACATATGGATAGTGGTTCTTTTCTTGTTTTAATAAAGACACTTATACTATAAGACACAAAGCAGACCAAATTAAGTGGAAGAGACACAGAGGAGGTTCTATATATACATGGACAGACTAATAAACAAAACAAATAAATTACAATATTATGGTTGGCAGAACCATTCTATTGGATAACACTTTGTGAGTAACATAGTACGAGACTGTGTTCGTTAACATAGCGCAATTTCGGCTTACGTTATGTCCCAGCGGGGCACCTGTACTGAATAACCTTCGGGCTGAATGAAGAGTCTGGATGACAACCAAGTGAGCGTGTTTAATTCAAAGAGCAGTTTGCAGTGATTATTTATCAGGGGATTGACTTATTACTGGTTTGAGTTCATTTAAAAATTAAAATTTTAATTCTAAACATATTTTGTAAAATTTCACAAAGTAGCTTCATTAAACAATGATTCATAGACCCCGAGCAGTTCCTCTCTGGATCCCTTGTTCTAAAATGCCATACAATTCTGAATAAGCAGTACAACAAACAAATATTTATATTAATTATATGTAACGATGAATCGCGAATCGATTAAAAATTGATGTAGATGTATGACGATTTAAACTGGCTGATGTGGAAAATGAATCGCTACTTTAGGAGTCCTGTACTTCATGGAACTTTACTTAACGGAAAAACTGGTGTAAAACACATTTGATTTCACGACGTCAGTTCGACGTCAGATGTCACTGTGTATTCCTGTCGACGTCATACGTTAGTTTTTGGTTTTGACCGAACGCGAGATGGTGACCGAATTTGAAATGGAAGACACGCCCCCCGATCTTAAATCGACGGTGTGGCAGCATGTTAGCTTTCCGGTAATCTCAAACGAAAACGGCGAGAAAAGACAAAAACTGCGTGCAAACATTGTAAAAGACTTATAACATACACAAATAGCACAACGAACATGCTTCAGTATGTCTACCGGCACCACAGTGAACTCAATTCACCACCGGCAGAGCGAAGATTATTAAAAACGCAAACCACGCTAAAAAGCTGCACATGCAAGCTTGCAAGTTTATTTCATAGCGCTTTATATTAAGTGCACCTTCATAATGCATTTATAGAACATTCAGTGCACCTTCAACACAGAACATTCATAAGCAGCATGCAAGTACACGTTAATATCCTAACATCTTTAATATACATTAATAACAAACATTACATGATTATACAAGTATAATGTTTGATATTATTATATAATGTTTGTTGTTAATGTGTATTACAGCTATTAAGGGATGTTAGGATGTAAAGGTATACAGTACATGCATGATGTTTATGAATGATTTATAAATACATAATGAATACATTATGAAGGTGTACTTAGCGTTTTATGATTGCAATATAAAAGCATTATGAAGGTGCAGTTAATGTACAATGTTACCGTTTACAGTATTTTAAGTTTTTTTTTTATTTGGGATTTTTTTAAAATAGTATTTTATTCAATTTCAGTTACACTGTTAAGAAGAGGACACATTTTGCACAGTTGAGAAAGATAAATAAAGGAATATTTTTGAATAAATTTGTCTGTAGCTCTGTTAAAAAATCGTGAGAAAATCCTATTGTGAACTCAGAATCGTGAGTTGAGTATGTCATTACATCCCTAGTTAATTAACAGCTTCTGTTTCAGTAGCTGAATTGCGCCTTCACTAACAAAAAATAAAGAAAATTGAATGAATTAATATTGACGTTAGAGTGTAATTTCCACGCAAAAGCTTAAGAATCACCATCACTGCCTGAGCCCTGGGTTTCAAATACTGGTTAAACATCTGAAGGTATTAAGAAGGGCCACCCAAAGCCACACTGCCCCCTGCATCACAACCAAGTCTAGCACCTCTAGCGCACCAACAGCAGTTCCTCAAGCAGAGCATCTAGTGATGTTCCTGGACACCATCTGCGATGGAGCGGCTGAATCTGCATGGGCGGTGGTGCAGATCTAGGTAATCAAGGAGCACCAGCAGAAGCTCCAAGGATCACGATTCCATTAATTTATCTGACCGACCAAGCGACAGCGGCTCAGCACCTAACAACGTACGGGAACGCTGTTCAAGTAGACTGCTTCGTCAGGACCTTATCACCATGCTCCGCTTTCATGCCCTCTATCTATTGCCACGTAATTGCCTGAAAACATTTTCACCTGGAAGAAATATTCTTAGAAGTTTTTGGAAACAAATGAAGCCAGATGGAATGTGAAATTTAAAAAAAACAAAATCCTTATGAGGCTTTCGAGCTTCTCAGATAATATTCTGGGCACACATCGCTAAGCCTCTATAATTAACTGCAGGAGATTAATCTCGAATATTTTAAAATACATACCATCTACATTTCCAACACAAGCGGTTATTTGTATGAGCATAGTGTAATACACAATGTAAGTGTATTATCTTTTATTCAAACATACACGTGATTAGTCAGGCTCCGAGTCGTTGGCTATATCATGCCAGCAGATAGTACAGCCTGCCGTTCCTGAGTTGGGATGGCCCCATGCAATCTGTATGCAGCAACACCTAGGAGCTTATTTACCATCCGACTCTGCCGACGCAGAGAAGGGGGCGTTGTCAGCAACACACCGAGCGCATGGTAACTCCTCACAACTTTAATTTATTAATAAAATTTGATAAATTAATAGATCTTATTCAGCAACTTTTTAAAGCTGCTCGTGTCACTCTGATGGGCATTTTCAGGCACTGTTCCGGGCACTCCCATTCACGGAAGGGTCCTTCTGATCACTGAGGCACATCTAACTGTACAGATTGACCTCTTTCAGTGGGTAACTTGAGTCCGTTCGGCCTCTGGGAACTTCCAGTATAGTCTGTCTTTCTACAGTATAGAAATGTGAAATGTGCTCCGGGGACATGCGTTTCGTCTGAGAAAGCGTGTAGAGAAGCCCATCAAAACCCCCGCGGGGCTTGTTGGGGCCGGAGGTGGCGGCAGACCGAAGATAACAACCTCTCCAGGAATCTGAAGGTCACTTTAATCAGAGAAATCCTCCCAGAGGTTCTTCCGAGGCATTTATCTGTTCCCAATTGCCTTCTTTTGTTTGAACAGTCCCCCGCTGGCATTTAAGGATGTAAATCTAACTCGAGCAAAACCTGTTTGCGGAGGAGCCAAGAAAAAAACGTCTGTGGCCCCAAGCATCAGTCGGGCGTGCGAGCGGACGACCGGACGCTAGTGAGAAGGACCCCAGCAATGGGGGTGAGCATTAAACAGCTCTGGGGTTCTCTGCTAATCCTGCGCAAACAACGGCAGCAGATTCATCAGCGACAGGCGGTCGGCCAGAATAGCAGGCGCTCGGCCTGACCTGAGTACCGGAGTGCAGTCCCCCCTCGTTACCCCCGCACCGGATTCAAAAGCCACGCCGACGCTCGCTACAGGTTTCTCTCCCTTTTTTTGGGTACCATCTGCTCCTGGATGTATTCGGTCCAAAAATACCCCACTTGGGGCCAGCCCACTGAACCGACGTGGAACACGATGCGGAAAAAATAAACTCGCCTGAAGCTGTTTCGAGGACACGAGGGATTGCTGGCCATTCACCTCCGCACATGCAGAGGGGCCCCCACCAGCAATCTTAATCATATCTCTTTAAAAACCTTTTAGTTAACTATTCCATTTGTGCTAACAGAATAATTAGCTGGGCCCACCTTGACGGCAGCTCCTTACGTACAGGCTACCACAGACTCGCCATGGAGATGATGGAGAAATTCTTAAAAAATGCTTAAAAAGTACTTGCTTTTCTCAGTCAGATACATTTTTTCCTGCAATATCACTACTTCTCTCGGTTACTCTGAAAGTTTCCAGTACACATTTGCAATAGTTACAATTTGGAGAGTCTTTCAGCAAATGCAGTTTCAGGAATTGCGTTGAATGGCGACTAGCTTGCAGGACTACTTCACATGAAAAAAAACGGATTGAGCGTTTATTTATGAACAGGGGTAAGAATGCGATCATTAGGCCTAGTTAACACACTCTTGCTTGCCATGACACGTTCATATCCATTTCTGGCAATGAAATCCATCCTTTAGCAACATGCAATGTTCTTGCACAATTGTTCCTTCACCCCTCCATGGCAGAAGATACCACTGCTTTTTACGCATGACCTACTTAAATCTGCCCTGACACTCTCTGAATACAATCGGCATGTTTACGAAATTCAAATGATAGATTAAGTGACATAAGTGACACTTTGAATCAGATCAGAAGACACACATTTATCCCTTATTCCCAGAATTCCATCTTCAAAGCCACCTTCCACAAGCGAGTTTTGAAATTAACAGCAGGGAGGACTAAGACTTCTTCGCATTCAAAAGAAATAAAATAAGAACGAAACATAAATAAACTTACTTCTGAAAGCCGGAACTCACTATAAATAAATCCTCTTTAATTTGAGTCTTTTCTAATGCCCCTGATCTGCAGATGATACCAGATTTCATTATGCTTTCTGGAAGTCTAAAGCGAGTCACGTGCCACAATCAGCAAAGGCGAGGCAAGCGGAGCGCTTCAGAAAGACTCAAAGTTTCACTGCAATTACGAATGACAAGTTAGCAAATCATAGCTACTAAAAAGTAAATACGACGTCTCAGGGGATGGACGCGTGGAAAATAAGGCCAATTAAAAGCAGAGATGGATGTCGGGGGAAGGACCCCCCCCGGCATTAATTCGGAGCTAATTTGATACTCAAAGCGCGCTGCTGTAAAGCGTCGGCTGACACTGTGAAATCAAAAGGCAAAACAAACAAGAACAAAAAGCGAAGCACTGATACTAATCAGCATCAAAAACCGCTGAGTCCCCGGTGACAACTTTCAGGGACGAAAAGCATCATTTGTCTGCCTCTGATTCGCCATCACTGTCCTGCAGAAAGTCTACATCTTAACGGTGGAATCAGACACGCTGCAGGTCTTAACCTTGACATTACAGAAGTTCCCACCGTGCCTGTCCGCTGTGCCCCCCACCCCCTACTTAATTTTAACAAGAGGTCAAACGCCCAGGCTCTAAAACTTAAAATATCCTTCATTCTAACGGAACACATGTAAATGAGTTAGGCGCTGCAGTTTAATATTTATTTGGTGAAAAAGGATAAGAGAAGATGCATTTTTAAACGTGCCCAGACTTTAGAAAAGCAATGTTTCATCAATATGTCCTGCGGATCCTGCCCCATAATTAGCTATTCATGATATTTCTGTTTTTCTCTCGGAGTATCAAACTCGATTGTTAGCTTGACAGGGAACATCAGTAGGACTGAGCATATTGCCTCATAAATCAATTTATAATGGGCTCTAATTTCTCAATTTGACAGAAATCAGATATGAGAAAACTGTTATTTCCATCCATATTTACTCACTTCAAATCATATGAAATATAAACAATACAGAATCCAACCTACACACACCTGTTTGTCGTGCATTTTCAGAGGCACTTTGAGATTAGCTGGATTAAAAGAGAATTAACTTTATTACTCCATGCTGGAAAAGATAAGAAAATTGTTTTTATAGCTAAAAAAAACATTGCGGGTATTAGAGTGAGTTTCACGATATAAAAAGGACGCGGGGGGGGGGGGGGGGTTTGGGGCGTGGCCGGAATGGGGGCAATA
>JAODKF010000103.1:22717442-22734268 GCA_026779585.1 Mormyrus proboscirostris
CTCCACTGCTTTCTAGAATTAAGTACTTTTAATTTAGCAGTATTACTACTCCACTGCTTTCTAGAATTAAGTACTTTTAATTTAGCAGTATTACTACTCCACTGCTTTCTAGAATTAAGTACTTTCCCTTTTAATAGCACACAAATCCTTGATTTTTAAAATGTGTGAGGAACCTTGCTACATTTTCCCACAGCAGATGGGGAAAACAGGGAAGAAACGATTCAAAGGAGAAAACAGGAAGTGACATCATTTAGCCTTTAGAATTTCGCTACAGAGCTTTCGTCAACCACAGTGCCTTATCTGAGCAGTATTCAAATGGCTGTTCGAGTACGAGTGCAACTTTAGCTAAAGATTTATCTTTACTTACTTGCTATACTCAGGTAAATGGATGGACTTGTTTTGTTTTCGCCACTTCTTTCGTTTACTGCCTGGACGTAGTATCTTCCAGCATCAGACGCAGATGTGGAGAGGACTACAAGCTGATTGTCCAGAGTTATTGCTCTGCAAGAAAGAGGCACCAGAGAAGAAATTATGGTTAGTCTGAGAACAGTTCTTGGTGAGCCTGAACACAAAGCCTTACTGAACGCAAAAGCAGTACCAACATAACCTGAACTCATGACTTCTAAGATGAAGCATGTGTAAAAGCTCAGTTCACTTGCAGTTTGCTTGTTATTGTTATGATTTATATGTTCTTCACTGAAGCACCCATGGTTTGTCTCTGAAGCCGAAGCTCGGTAGCTCTGAAATAAACTTCAGAAAAGAAATTTAAAAAATAGGTACAGAGAGAAAATGAAGATGAAATGCAAATAGCCCAGCTTTCACATTCAAGGCCCCTTTTTCCACACATGCCCCGTGTGTTTTCCATGTCCCTGGGCGTGGTCCTCAATGGGTAACTAACACCTCAGACGTAAAAGGTGGGACACAGCTCAGAATACATAAAAAGTTAAATGAGTCATTTTCTACAGATGTACCAAGGAGACCCTCTACTGAATCCTCTGTTGTTCCCCACAAGAAACTTCACACACAGACTGCTGTTAGACCTCAATGAATCACACCTTCCAACATGTTGCCTCAACAGCCCGTCAATGACTTCACTAAGCGCGACTTTAGCAGACTTAGGCGTGGCACACAAACACGGACCAAACCACATGGCTCCTGTATCACTGACAGGAAACATCCAGCAATGAGTTGCTCTCCATAAAAATCCACTGTTGGACAGAAGCCCCATTGAGCAGAACCGTAAACTAGCTCCAAAATCCTCACTGATTCTATTGACAGATTTTAAATATAAACCTAGTCTTGAATTACTCTTAGCTGCAGTCTCTATAATCAAATCCTGTATTTAGTATATTTTCAATTACCATTTTACCTCATATTAGAAAAAGGTAGTTCTATGCTATCCCTTCGGAATTAAAGAATGCTTTGTAGATCCTCCAAAAATTAAAGGTCTTAATAGATACTGCAATCCATATTATATGCAAACAAAATCTCCTTTGTATTATGTGAGCTTCAAGCTAGCTAACCACTAACTGTTTTCCTGTTCTCCACGATTAAATGAGGATTAAGGGAAAATCTATTAAAAGAAAAAGCAATTGAAGCAGAATCCGGTGCGGAGGCTTAGGTAATGATGACGATGATGTATTACTTTTCTGACTGCACTAGGAAATCTGGCTGAGTCTCTCACCTCGAAAACAAGGAGCCCAGGATGTAAAAGCAGCCCATGTAGACACCAAAGACAACTTGAAAAGGTCAAACAAGCCAGCTCTGATTAACTTTTAATTAACGTCCAAGGGGACAAACAAAAAAGGCGGCTGGAGACATGGCAGAGGAATAATCAGCGTTGTATTTCAATAATAATCATGTCACGTGGAATCAGGTGACGCGTATCTGCTTAACATCTACTAGCGTTGCATTCCGAGTGGCGGTATTTAGTCTGCAGACTGCAGGTAGCCTATCGTGGCTCCATCGCAGAAATCCCAACTACATAGAACCAGACGTAATGATTAGTTGGATTAATAATGAATTAATCTAATGAATGGCTCCTGTCAAGCTCCCATGAATGCGAGGAGCACTGAGGGATAATGGGCGCCCTCGTCTCGCAGCCCTGAGGAGCGCGCAGGCCTTTGATATGAGTCCAGTCGTAATTGTGCACGCCGCTGGAGAGGTACATGCAATCCAATTTTAGTTTCAAAATGTGCCCAGGGTGACGTCAATCTGCAAATAGAAGGCTACTGCTCTATATCAAAAGCCTTGTCTGTAAGACAGCAACCTCCCCCCTCAAACTGATTATTTCAATTATACAATTCCTATGATTTTCATTATGACACAGAGATCAGAATTGTAGAATGCCTCAAACTCTGTGAAATATAAATGGATTGGGTTTTTTTTCCCCCAGATGTCTGGCTGGAGCCCTCTTATGGCCACTATTGCACTGGATTGCATATTAAATGTGCGCCAAGCGAATTCACCCAAAATGCACTCAAAATAAATCAAGGTTTCTAAGAGGCGGCAAGTCTCGACCAAGTCGGCGACGACGTGTCGTATGATTTCAGCTTTAAACGTTAATATGAATTAATGTTCTTGCTTCGATGTGAAGAGACAGAAAGAAAACAGTTTTTAGACACATGCAATACTGGAGGCCCGAGCTTTCCTGTTAATAAAGTCCATACTATACGCTGTGTCTGTCAGGTATCTGCACAAATTCTCCTTCACATTATATCCAGCTTACACACCTGCAATAACAAAGTCTTTGGCTCTCTGTTCATAATAAGGTTTGTTTGTTTGTCTTGGGCTCGGATGTTTAGTTCCTCCTGTCCCCAACAAAGTAGACGTTGTTCACAGACTGCATCACATACGACACCATCTGGCAGAGACGCCTACGTTCACTAAACTGGTGGATTTTATCGTACCCTGACTGCTATTTAGCAATCTGCAGCGTCGGTCCCTATTGCTATTAATGCTGTAAAAGCCAATTTCAAAAATAAAAATTAAAGCCTTTTGCTTGGGACCGGGCATGTTACTGAGTGGACAATAACAGATTGTACTAAATCTTGGAAAAAGAAGAGAAACAATTAGGCTTATATTCCTAAGTATTGCTTGCGCCTGAGCCCAGAATATAAGCTCACTTGTTTTCATTTGCTGTCCCAAATCAATTCCGCTCAACAGAACCGGATTTTAGACAAAGTAATTAAAATGTCAGCAGTTTATATTGACTGTTCCTCTTACGTCTTAGTGTCACGATATGTGATTCTATCCTTATACACTATGATTTATGATGATAATTAGGGTATCAGGAGAGTCTCAGAAAACCCAGTGAAACAGAAGTAGGAAAAGTCCATTTGGGATTTGGGAAAAGTATGTTATGGAAGTTGCTCTTAATGTTTTTATTATACATCGGCATATTCTTATATTTTCTGAGTTTCGTTCCACCCTAGCTTTGGAGAAACCAGTGAATTAATATGGTTGGTGGTGCGCGAGTGCTTTCAGAAATGTCTCAGACTCCGAACAAATGGAAATGTAATTGCAATGAACGACCAACTGGGAGCAACACGAATGCTTTGTTTTCTTGTTCCATCTTTCTTCCCCCCCATTTCCATTCTTTTTTTTTTACCAGAACTTGTGAAGGACCCACTCTGTACGTTACTAAGGAAACACCATTTACCGTGTGGGCTCAAAGAGCCATTTCCCATCAGTTCGGAGCTTTTTATTGACGTTAACCTTATCTAGCAAACTGCTGCCTTTGCCAAATCTGATGGCATTTTAAATGTCATAGAGAGGATATTAACCACAGACAGCACCTACAGGCTTATTAGCAGTCACAGCTAACGGCATTCATGGGTCATTAAGAGACTCTTGCAATGGAAACATATTGCAGCATCTTCTCTGGAAGGTTCTGTACTAATTAAATAGTCGTTAATCATGTATGTGCTGTGAGGTATGTAAGTAACTAGCCAGTACTCTGTGTGACTCTTAAATTAATATGCATATTAAAAAATGTCCTCTGATGGACTGGCAGCCTGTTCATGTTGTACCCCGCCTTGTGCCCTGTGATGGACTGGCATGGCATCCATGGTGTACCCATCTTTGTGCCTCGCGATTGACTGGCATCCCATCCATGGTGCACCCAGCTTTGTGCCCTGTGATGGACTGGCATCCCATCCATGGTGTACCCAGCCTTGTGCCCTGTGCAACTCCCCCCCCCCCCCATTAAAGTCAGTTAAGCGGATTAAAAACTGGGATATTAATGATTGTAAAACAGGCAGGGTCAATTTCATTGACACAAAACTGATGAAAACAGTATTTTTCTAGAGGGTCATCTTCATATATATTTCCCTCAGATATTATGATGTTTATCATTGTATGAAATTTATAGAGAGGTATTTATATAGACCCCTTGGCTGTTTTCTTTGATTGTAATCAAATTTAATGTCGAATACCATAATCCATTCATGGGACGCATTTAGAGATGAGCTGCAATCGGTTTTCATCAAAGTCCCACTGACCAAGGACTTTGCAGGGACAAGCCTCAGCAGGGTCTTTTGACCAAAATCATGAAATAAAATTCATTACAATCTCTTTCACTAACTTCATTTTTAAAGAAGTGTTCTTTTGTTATCTGAGTAAACCCGCAAATGCCTAAAAATCTAAACCCAAACTGATTTGAAATAATCATTAATCGCTTTGTAAACGACTTCAATCACATACTTCCAAAGCAATCACAGGGTGCAAACTGACCGGCTGCTTGCATACAGGCATGCGGCAAAGCCACCCTGCTTAGCAAAAAAGGCCTCATCAAAGCGTCCAACAAAAAGATCAGCGACGGTTAATGAAAAGACTGCAGGGCTTCCTAGAGAAGCAGCATGTGTTCAGCCGTCGAAGTCAAGAGAATTGTTTGTAATGAAGGTTTGAGGCTTGCCAGAAAAAGCACACTTCGAGTATCCAGCAAGCGAGATACGCAGTTATATCACAGCAAGGCGGAGTGCTGAGGAGCTCATTTTCAGCCAGATCATCTCAAGAGCTTCAGGAAAGCCTACAGCGATACTGAACTTCTCCCAGGATGCTCTGACGGCCACATGTTGGCGCTTATTAAGATTTTCATCAATAAATAAATAAATAAATCAAGCTCAATAAAAAAATAACTATCCTAGGCTTAAAAGTGTTCTTTACTTAAGCCATCATGAAAAATTATTTTTTTATTTTTGAATCCTGTTGGAAAAAAGTGCTTTCCACGCTCAGTCTGTTTGTTAGAACTGAAATTTGTTTTATATTAAACCAAAGGGCACGCTGATTGCACCATTGTTTCTGTGTATCTAACAGGGATGCACGAGGCCGGTATCGGATTATACACTGAAGAGAGTATAGCAAGGGCGGCGGGGGGATCTCACCAGTGCAACGCGCATGAAAGGCCTCTGAGGATGGTCTGGGGCGAACCGGCAGTTAGGTGTGTGCGCCTAATAATCCAACCACTGGATTTATTTTATTAAAACTCAGCGCCATTCAATTAAAGTTCCCAGCAATGAAGTCCCCAAACTCATTAAGCCTCAAAGCCGTTAAAGGCACTGGGCTAATAGGAGAAACATGGTTGGGAGGCTAAACTTAAAACCTCACCCAAAGCATGTGCTTCAGCTGCGAAAGATGGGCCCTATGCACAGTCCCTGTTTATGCACAGTCCCTGTCTCTGCACAGTCCCCGTCTATGCACAGCCCCCGTCTATGCACAGTCCCCGTCTCTGCACAGCCCCCGTCTATGCACAGTCCCCGTCTCTGCACAGCCCCCGTCTATGTACAGTCCCTGTCTATGCACAGTCCCCGTCTATGCACAGTCCCTGTCTATGTACAGTCCCCGTCTCTGCACAGCCCCCGTCTATGCACAGTCCCCGTCTCTGCACAGCCCCCGTCTATATACAGTCCCTGTCTATGCACAGTCTCCATCTCTGCACAGCCCCCATCTATGTACAGTCCCCGTCTATGCACAGTCCCCATCTATGCACAGCCCCTGTCTGAAACAATACCTTATTCGGCCTTAACTTGAGGCAGATTATTTATTCATTACTCATCTTTCAATTATCTTTATAATTCTCCTGCCGCTTCGTCTTATTATGATTTCATCGCTTCAGTTTCTCTGCAGCTGAAAGGTTTAGTCGAAAGTGACTTGGAATTCAACCCATTCAACCCAAGTGACAAATTCAACCTATTTATAAAGCTGTATATTTCTCAAGAAAGATCCAGGTTACAAAAGACACTCGGTGGTCCAACACTGTCCTGCAATGGGTAGCATTCGCATCATTATTTGGTCCTTTTATTTATTTAGAGTAGCAGGATCAACCCATAATCAGAACCTAGTTTAGTTGCTTAACTTAAAATAGTTGGTTGTGTTTTCCTAGACCCCCAATAGCATGCTGCTTAACACAGAAATGAAAAACAGCACACAATGAGAAAAACAAAAGACATACTGTAACTCGGAGAAGTTAAATCAGTTAGGCGCCAAGTCATCAAAGGACTCCGGTGGTAGCTCGGTGGAACTGACAATGTTGGCAATCTGCATCAAATTTATAAATGAAATGGCTCCGCGCATCCAAAAACAATTAGGGCGTTAATCAGCCCAAATTGGCCTCGCTCACAACGGAACGAGCCAGCAAGCTTCCCCCGCAGGCACCAGTGGGGGCTGAATGTTTTAAGGCTGGGGGAGAGGAATGACGCAGGCGTGCAGCTGATTCCGCTGATCGCTAGCGGTGCTCTCCTTCATGGGACCGGGCGCCGTCGCAAGAGCCTTAAGCTGGCAGCAGACTATCTTTGCACGTCCACTGTTGTGCATTTGGCAAAACTGCCAGTCGCAGAATGGGAGCTTTGTTGCATTGTTAAGGGCACACGCATTTACAAGCTCACATCTGCAGAAAAAAACTCCCAGAACTTTGGAGACTTATAAAACAAAGTTACGAGAGCAGAATGTTCGCTAATTTCACTGCACGCATGCACAGGAAAAACACCAACAGTCCAAGGGCCTACTTTTTATGTTAGAGATATAATTACTGGCATTTTTTTTCTAGATTTTTTTTTTTACATAGCAGACAACTCAGAGCCTCTGAGACGCTTAATTACACCCTCGCTCAAGCAGATTATTGAACCTGAATTTCTCACGTTTAAATAATATATAGTAAAAACATAAACATGAAGATTTAATGAAACTAATACAATTAGGTAATGACTTTCATCCATCATAAGTGAATCTTCACGTTTTGCAGTTTTACCAATCTTGGATTTTAAAGTGTCTGTTTAGAAGTATTAAAGTTGGGTCAGCAAATTGAACTGAGCAGAAAAGGCCATTAGTTATACATATATACATATGTAAACATGCGATTTACCCTCACTAGGGTCCGTCCGGAATGAAATAGTGCCCTCTTTGTGAGAGAACCTCTAAAGAACATTTGTTTTCTACCCTCACAAGAAAAAATTCACTTTTTTCCAAGGCACAAATATCTGAGTTGATTCAATCTACACCTTTCCTGTGTAACCTATTACATACTTCATTGTACCACCGGGCAAGCGACCAGAAAGCGACCAAGAAGTTATCCGTAATTTGCTCTCAGGATTTACAGGGCATTTTTCATTAGTATTTTCATTTTAACAACTCCTTGTTATTCAACCCTGCACACCAAGCTAACAGGTCACGGTCTGTGTAAACTCTCCGCGAGAGTCAATTTTAACACCTGAATGGAAACAAATCTCAGGCAAAATGTGCGGATTTGTATATGTCAGATTCCATCAAAATAATGTTAACAAAGATAATACTGTCGAAGAATGCTGGGAGAGGAAAGTCGATTACCAAGAAATCCATGAGGAAATTGATGCAATGCACTCTGCGTGCCTGGAAAGATGAAGTGCTGAGATTTTAAAATGCCCGTCAGTGAGTAGCTGCTATATACATAAGCCTCTGTGCCGTCTTGGCAGAAACAGCAAATAAAAACATCGCAGGAAGAAGGCCTAATATTCTGTCACAAGGTTCAGGTCAAAGGTGTACTTTTCACGTGTACTTTTCACGTGTACTTTTCACGTTACTCGTATGGTGCTCTGCTGTGCCCTCACACCTCACACCATATAAGATGAAGTGCAGTAACATAGTGAGTCAGCCACCCACTAATCCGTCCATCTTCCATCCCTCTTATCCAGTATGGCTTGTGGTGAGCCTGGAGTCCTTCCCAGGCAGCACAGGGCAGACGGCAGGGAACACCCGGCCCAGGATGCCAGTCCATCACAGGGCAGACGGCAGGGAACACCCGGCCTAGGATGCCAGTCCATGGCGGCGTCCATTCACCCACTCAAAACGGGCGATTCACACACGCTAATTCACCAAATAACATGTCCTCAGACTGCAATTGGCAACTTGATTATTTAAGGGGATAACATGGAAATCCCACACGTCAGGAACAGGATCCACAAGACGAACGTGCATCCACGTATTTAGAAAAAATTGACCGGAAAAAAGTGGATTTATTTAAACCTGCTGCGCACCAAACAGGAATAAAGTGACATACTTTGAACTACAGAGGGAGGCCAAATTAGGAGACTAATCTGGCAGGAAGGTTCCTCTCTCTGGGCGATTAATAACGAAATGGGAACCAGCGGCACTCACTGGTCATTAAGCGGATTCCCCTCAGGAGCCGAGGTCGCTGGCAGGCAGGACGCTGCCCCCACAGCAGGCGGTCACACGTGAGATATGATCAACAGGAAAATACAAGCCCTTCTGTCAGGGCATCTTTATGACGGCACCGTTAGCTGTAATAAATTGACCTTTAGACTTGCACAGCGCAGCTGGATCTGGAGATTTCCGACCGCCTGTGGCGCTCCACGTTCCTGATGGAAAAACCTTCCGCTCCTTGACGTGACCTTGCGCGTGGCCCCCGCACGTTCACGGCCGCCAGACTCGTATTTTATGAAATTTGCATATACCCTGCCCTTCAAGCATGTACAACAACGTATGTAATAACATGGATCAGCGGCCACGCAAAGAGGCAGTAATAGCAGGTTATTTCATGGCAGCAACAGGATGCGAAGTCCCGCATGGAAGTAACAGGTATTCCACGGGCTTCAAAACCCTGCCACAGCACAACCACATGGCGTCATCATTCCGCATGGGGGCTGGGGTGGGACCGGTGCCGCTCAACCTCTTGGTCAGCACAGGCGGCAGCTGGGACGGGGACGTCACATGGGACAAAAGACCTGGACATTGCAGATTTTAAGGTCCTGAACATGTGACCAACAGTTCAGAAGATCAGGTTATAGATCTCACATTTCTTTGGCATTTAAAATTAAGATATTTCAATTAAAACGGCTCAATAAAAACATCCCCTTATAAAATGGGAACCAGCTAAATGTGTCAATTGCTCCAGAAAAAAAAAAAAAAGTTGTCCAAAAAGGAACTAACCGACACATTTCCGGAATAATCACACAATGCTGAACATCATGGTAACAGTGTAGGTGTGATTTTAAATCAGTGTAGGTGGGAAACATCTTTATAATTGTGGGTGACTCACCCAGACGAAAAATAATCATGGGGTCACAGGATCCGCTGCTGGAAACCCCAGTGTTACCTCATCGGCAGATGGCCTACGTTTCATGTTAAATGAGGTCACAACTAATGGAGACAGACGTCTACTAATTGATGAACCATTGGTTTTGCTCAGGGGGGGAGGGCTCTCTGTTTTTCTCCTACAGGTACATACTTTTAAAAACAGTTTTTAATTTGCTATCGGTAATGCTATTATTAAACTATCAACCTTCATTTCAAATTCTGACCTGTACAGTGCTAAGCCTCTGTTACACTGGCATGGCTGTATATGGGGGCAGGACTACAGGCACGCTGACCCCAGCTGATTGGTCCCTGGAGTGCACACTCCCCTGTCACTCACTGATTCAAAACATATTATTGGCTAATGATAAGGTTAGTCCCTCTCTATGAATCTTACGAACCCCTCCCTAAAAAGAATCACCGAATCACCCCAATGCATTCCAGTAGCCAAAGAAGACATACAGGGGTTAAACAGTGAAACTGAAACACTGGCCAATACATGCCTATATAGGCACGGCCAGCAGAGTGTGACGGCTGAATTAGCAGAACAATAGCGCAGCTGTACATAAAATATGGCAAACCGTATAACCATATAACAACATAATGGGAGACATATCAAAGTTCAAAAGAGGACAAATTGTTGGTGTGCATCTCGCTGGCGCGTCTGTGACCAGGACAGTAGGTCCTTGTGGCATATCGAGAGCCACGGTATCCGGGGTGATGTGGGCATCCCACCACGAAGGACGGAGCGCTTCCAACTGGGGGCGCAAAGGGGAGCTGCCTGAAGGGGACGTCTGGGCACTCACTCGGGCTGTATTTAAAATAAACATAAACCCACAGCTGCCCAAATCACAGCAGAATTAAATACACACCTCGACTCACTTATTTCCACCAAAACTGTTTGTCAGGAGCTCCACAGGGTCAATATTCATACAGTAACTGGGCTGCTGTAGCCAAACCTTTGGTCACTCGTGCAAATGCCAGACATGGGTTTCAATGGTGCCAGCAGTGCAAATATTGGGCTCTGGACAATGTGAAACATGTTTTGTTCTGTGTTGAGTCCACCTTTACTGTCTTTCCTATATCTGGGAGAGTTAGAGTGGAGAAGCCCGAAAGACGCTTACTACCCAGACTGTTGTGTATTTAGAGTGTAGCAGGGGGTGCATCAGTGATGGTTAGGGCTGCAATACCACAGTGCTCCCTAGGCCTACTACTTGTTCTAGATGGCCGCATCACTACCAAGGACTACAGAACCGTTTTGGAGAACCACGTTCACCCAATGGTTAAAACATTGTACCTTGCAGGTGGAGTCACGCGTAATGCAGAGCAAGACTGATGACAGAGTGGTTTGATGAGCATGAAAGAGAAGCAGAACATCTCCCGTGTTCTGGAGGAGTGAGTCAGGAAACATTTTCCTCCACCAGCATCACATAGTGAGCTGGGCACTGCTCTGCGAGAGGAACAGCTTAAAATCTCTCTGGCCACTGTGCAGGAATTGTATCTGTCATTCGCAAGACAAATGGGTGCTATATACACCATACTAATGAATTATTGTGGTCTAATACCAGTTATTTCGGCTTCGTGGGCTAACCCTTGTCGAACGTGTGTGAATATGTGAAGAACCAGCATGGGAACTGCAGTTTCTCTCCTCTGCAGTTGGCTGTGCCAATCCGGAGCAATCAGCTATGTCCAGAAAGGGGCGGACAGGCCGAGTGACCGCACTGCACGGTTGCCGAGACACACAAATTAAAGCTGCAGCAGAACAAAAGCGCCAGGGGTCTGTGTTGTATGGGGACATAAGGGCGTCTGGGGCTGGACTCGCAAGCCATGAGCGTTCTGCTGCAAGGCCTTTGTCTCAGGTTCACATAAAACAGCTGCCCAGGAGCTCCAGGAATACCAAAGTGCACTGGTTCTGTTTTCAGTACCAGTGGCGGGGGTGCACGTGCCCATTGTCACTGGGACCAGAATGAAGAGTGTGTGCGGAAGGCCGGCGTTGCTGAGCCGCCTCCAGTCTGCATAGACAGGGACAGGGACGTAATTAAGTATCAAGCACACAAGCAATTGTAGCAGCCAACCAAGCAGGAAGGCCGGAAAACCCGAAAGAAAGAAGACAAAACCCGGCATCGGAATTCCGGTGCCGCACCATAAACGCACACAATCCTACAATGTTACGGTGTCAAATCAGACTCACCGCAACCTGAATCTGAATTTATTTACCCAAATTTAAATGTGTTAACATCAACTTGAATTTCATTACCTGAATACCAGAACCTCAATTTGAATATGTTCTCCTGAAATTGAATTAATGAAGCTCAAGTTGAATACGTTTACCCGAACGTGAATTTATGTTGCTTGCATGGTAATAAAAATTCAAGTTCAGGTTGCAAAATTCAGCTCTTGAAAAAATTCAGGTTGTAAGATTCGTGTTGAGAAATTCAGGTTCAGAAAAACAGAAAAAAAACATCCAGGATACTCAGAAAGCGTAGCTCCAATAGAGCATAATCCAGGTCAGCTGTCATTTGGGGATTTGTACATCCACTGCCTTAATACTGCGGCCGAAAACACTGCAATCTCAGAAAACACAAATTCTGAAAACACATGAAAAACTGAAAACATGGCAATTCTGCTCACAACACAACGGAAGTTTCCAGAAGACAAGAAAACAAGATGGACCATTAGGGTTGGGAGGTATATCAAATGTTTACAGAATATTACAGAAAATATTGATATATTTTCAAAACGACATAGTACAATACCGTTTATATCGATATACTTCTAATGTGTGTCAAAATTGCTGCTCTAAAAAGGATTTTGAACACAAACCAACAGTATTCCTTCCTTTTTATATGCATGTTGCACCACAATCCTAGTTTCCACAGCTAAAATCACCTCACTGGGAATTCGATGCAAGGAATAGGGAACACCGTTAAATGGTTCATCGTGTTTTACATCTTTGCCAAACAGTTCACATGTTAAAAATAGGTTCATAAATTCAGGTTAACACTTTCAAATTCAGGCAAATAAATTCAAATTCAGGTTGTGGTGAGTCTGACTTGACAATATACAATGTCTGCTGGTATAGAAAATGGGACTTTTGGTCAACTTGGGTCTTCTTTGACTTATCGCGTTCGTGTTGCTCTCATTGGCAGCGTTCACCTGGTTGCCTGGCAACGCTGCAGGCACATTTGTCACTCCCCTAATAACCTAGTGAGGTGCCCCTCTTCAGCCTGGGCATTTACAAGCAGGTCTATCTAAAGTTTTGAAGAATATCTGTACCATTAAGGATGCACATCCAAGGCATAATTAAACGCTTTAACCAATAATAACAGAACCTTCCTACGGTCTTTCTGCTAGCAACAGGAAAAGACCAAACCATGGGCAACAGCATCAAAATATAACCCTGAATTACTGTTCGCACCTCAGTTGAAACAGTGAAAAACTCAATGTCTTTGTGCCAAAGCTACAAACAGTGCTGTAGCTAATTAACTTGATGGTTTGTAATTTGAAGGCCGAGTCCCACATTTGCTGCAGCCTTATTGTTATTGTCAGTATTACTATAATTACAGCTACGCTATAATCACACGTAATTCATGGCCAAATCTGAAAGTCTATCATCTTAAGGTGAATCCGCCGGGAATGAGTGTGTGTGGGGCATCTGCAGTAAATATCCATTAAATGTCTATGTAGGAAAGTACAGAAAAGTTGACCTGCCCCACATTTAAAATATAATCATAGAGCATGACCAAACATTATGCCAATAAAAAATAAATTATTGACAAATTGTGCACCGATATGTGCATCCATTATGTGTGTATATTACTCTACATAGCAGCAGATAGTATATTTGTGTGTCTGTGTATATATGTGTGTGTGTGTGTGTGTATATACATATATACATACACACACACACACGTATGTATGAGTCATAAATGGTATTTTCTAATGTTTTGAGTCTTCAAGGCACTTTGGCCTACATTTTCACAGAAATGCATACTTCCATATTTGCATACATCGAAATTACTCCCCCAGCCTCCTTCTTTCAGAGGTAAACCCTTTATGCCAGGCGGGGGAAAAAAAAAAAAAAAACATTCCCAATTTGTACACGACAGTAGACATAGAAAGAGAACAGCTGTGCTTTATGGGAATCCAGAGGCTGATCAAATCTCACTTCTCTGTAAACGCCTGGCATTTCGGGGGGGGGGCGCTGAGGCCCTGCTTCGATTGGGTAATCATTATTCCTCTGCACAGCTGCCCGCCCTGTAATGTTCCTCCCAGTCAATCACTCCCACTGGGGCGTGCCGTAGAGGGGGGATCTCCATCGAGAACATGGTACAATCGCAGCTCCCCACATTCGCACGCTTTCCGACACCACGCACTCCGAACCAATCACTCATTAACTCGCATGATCTCGCCACGGGGTCCGCCAACACCTTCCGGCATTATGATTGGCTGCCGCAGTGACTGCGGGGAATCCTACCTTCTGACCCCTGTCAAACTTGTACGGATCAAACCTTGCATCGGCCCGTGTCGGCCCCGTCACTCGGCGCCTCCCTCCGTGATCCCGCCGCCATCACCGGTGACACCGAATCCACCCGGATCCCCTTTGTGTCCCCTGTCAGTGTGACGACGCTGCGGCATCCCAAGAACGACATTAAAATTTCATGTAGAGCCATCCTGATCAAGAGTGTGAGAGAAAGGCCGAAAGGAGGACACGCGGTCCACAGTTACGGGTACTCCTACCCGCGGCTGTCCACAGTCAGTGTGTCCATCATTACCCACGCAGCAGAACGGAGCATAACCAAAGCGCGCACGGCATGTCGGCACGAAGCCGCGGAGGCGCAGTGAGCCAGGAGCTGTCTGAATGTTGATCGATACAGCTGTGGCCCAAAAGGTCTCCGGAATCATTTTCACCACGGGTGTTATTCACAGCCTCTGGTCCCGTGTGACCTCAGTGACCAGTCCCGCAAGGTGATGGGCGTGGCCCAAATTTAGCCACATGAACAGTGGCCATTCTGAACGCAAAAAAAAGAGAGAAACTAATTTTACAATAGAGGAATCACACTTGGACTTTTACTACAAAACTGTGTAAAGAAACAGCCCACAAATACACTGGGGGTAGAAAGAAAGAGATTTATAAATTTGACCATGCTTGGCGTTCAGAGATGTATTTGAATAATGACTGATGAGCCATTTTGAAAACCTCAAAATTAAAGCATGCGGAATACAAACAGGAAGGATATTTCAAAATCAGGGCAGCTGACACAGACTGTAGTTACTGGACAATGTCGCCCTGGACACTGCTCAGCAAGCAATATACAACCACAACGTTTCTACTTCCTCGTAAACTTACAATTATGGGTCCATTTAGCCACATAATAAACCCCAATTTTCTCTAATCCGCAAGCAGTCTTAACCATGTGGTAGACCCTAAAATCATTCAAATAAATTTGCATGCCTGTTGTGCGAGTCCTTTATGGAAACATAGAGCACACATTCACACAGAGACGTAACACGCTTTTCCTGAAAGCCATAAACGGAAATTAAAAATTTCAACTAGTTAACAGAAAATGGCATAGTTTCCAGTAAACGACCCCTTTGGATAATATGTCAAACACAATAAAAATAACCGCGAGCCCAAACGTTTAAGCTTAAACTGCTGTAATGTGTCCACAACTCACCGAAGATCATAATGAACTTATTTTCCATACGGAGTCATAAATGATATACACACTATTAGAAACAGGATGGCTGGCCTTGTGCTACCTGGGAAAAACTCCAGGCTCCCCACCACTCTGACAAGTGCTTGTACTGATGGACCTCTAACTAGTATCAAAGTTGAGTCGTTTTCAGGAGTTAATCATATTCAAACTTCATCCTGCCAAAACTTCTGTCTTCACTTTTTCCCCATAAATGCTGAAGCTTGTTCTTTTGGGTGTATAATTCTCACAGTATACTTCTGAAATTTGGCCTTTGCAGGAAACGTTGTCCATGCGTATGGTTCAATGAAGGAACACAGAGGGAAACTGCTGAATGTTACAGCTGGGATCAGTGCATCGAGGGTCTGACCCCGCGGGTCATGGCGCGGGGAAGAACGCCGACATTTCGATCAGTTTAATTACGGAATGACCAGTGATCTGCAGTGGCTTTGCCATCTTCCCCTTTGCTGAAATTAGATTAGGCGTATAGAAATTTCACTTAACCAGATTAATAGTAAGATCATTCAGAGCCAATAACAGTCTCCGAGGAAAACGGACAAACTTTATGCTTTAATGAAATGAAAACCTGGACCTTCTTTCTTAAACATTAATGACGGGTTCCATGGTAATGGCAACTTCTGTATTTGTCCCGCACGAAACGCCGCCCGTGTTAGTAGCTGCTTAATTCAAACGCAGCGTTCCTGCTGAAATCTGGAGCTCCCCCCCCCGCCTCCCCCCTCCCCTCTCAGGTACTCTTGACACACTGCGGGAGCACACTGTGTACACACAGCGCCGCGCTAACAAGCTCTCTGTCCCTAGGCCCTTCGACCCTCACACAGGAAGTAGCTCCCTCCGTCCGTCTCCATACCGTGTTTGTACAGGGATGAGGGTCCAGTTACCTCAAAACATCTCGCTGTGTAGCGGGTGGATTTAAGCAAACTAAAATGGACCCGTTGAGTGCAGTCCCACATGACTAAACAAACACTGCTTACATCCATTCTGTTTACCCAGCTGCTTTGGGGTTTCTGAACAGCATCCTCATTCGTGTAATGTGCAAAGAACTAATTCAGGTGACCAATCATGGAAAGAAATTAAGGAAAATAAATTAAGAAATTATAATAAATTAAGTAAAAAGAGTTTTATATTTTAATGTATACATTAAATGTATACATAAAAAACAAAAAAATTTGGTTATGGCCAATATGCAAAGCCTAGCGTGTTTTCCAAAATTCACCTTTAGCTGTAAACTTCAGCAATAGCCGTGATATTTATTAAAAGTCCTGGAAAGTCTGTCACAAAAAGAACAAGCTAGCTAAATGCTGCTGGCATAATTGCCAAAGGACTGAGCTGTTTAGCAGAATTGCAAAATGCAGTCTCGTTTTTCATCCTTCATTCTTCCTGCTGGGCTAAGTACAAGGCTCCACACCAGAGCAGCACAGTCTGTGTGCAAACAGCGAGCGTCTTCACACCGGCACTGTGGGCGAGGGCGGTCCTGTCCTTCACAGGCTCCTCACCAGAGCAGCGCAGTCTGTGTGCAAACAGCGAGCGCCTTCACGCCGGCACTGT
>JAODKF010000103.1:22740308-22751253 GCA_026779585.1 Mormyrus proboscirostris
ATTGTAGATAGACATTTTTATAATTTTTTTATAATATAAAAAAAAAAATATATATATATATATATATATATATATATGAATACTCTCAATTGCTATCATCCACGTAAAGTAAGTACTTTCAGATTATTTTCAGATCTCCATCCATCCATCCATCCATCCATCTCAGGAGAAAATTTGATATTGCTACTCTCTGTCTTTCCAATGGCTATAGTGCCAATACTTGTCGACCTCTCTACAGCCTACAGATGAAGCTAGTTAAGAACTGGAAAATTTGGCATCTAACTGCAGCTTGGCGATTCAATGTAAAGAAAGTGCTCAAGCTGTCTGTAAGCATGTAAAGGTTTAAATATGATCCAAAGGGAGGGACGAAAAATAAAGAACAGTAGTTGGCAGCTAAACAGAAGCCCTCAGTAACTAGATGTTAAAGTTGGACTGTGAACTAATGCAAATTACAGTACTGCACCATTACTGCAGATTTCACCACTGCACTGCAATGCTTTCACAAGATGCAATGCAAATTACAGTACTGCACCATTATGGCAGATTTCACCACTGCACTGCAATGCTTTCACAAGATGCAATGCAAATTACAGTACTGCACCATTACTGCAGATTTCACCACTGCACTGCAATGCTTTCACAAGATGCGATGCTTTCTTTACCTAAGGATTCTGTTTTGTGGTATCTTTGAATTCATTGATTGAGTCACGTTTTGTATCATTTTCATTCTGATCTTTAATATATATAAGAGCTCAACAAATGCAACAATGAATATATTTAAGGAAAGAAAATGGCTCTAAACAGAAATATATTACTTGATGCTGTCAGCACAACAACAATGTAGTTCCAAGGCAGCCCTAGCAGCCTCTGCCCCATCCAATCCCAACTCCTCCCGCATCCCCAAACCTCCATCTCTAGCCCCCTGAACACTGAACAACACCAACACAGTATATTAAAAAATTACAATTTACAGTAAGTACAAAAACAATATTAAAAAAAAAATCACAACACAAAGCCCAACTTGGTGTTGTCTCAGTGTAACGAAGCTCATCAGATCACCTATTCTTTAGAGTTAGTAGAGCTAGGCCAAAATGACAACTGACATCATTAAATTCCCCCATAATAAATTTTGCCAAGTGGCAGGGGTTGGTTTGCCAGTGATAAATTTTGCTGAACCAAAATCCCACTGCATACCGAAAACAAGCTGTAGTATCACCCAAGCCTGCTCCACCCAGTCTCTACACAACTCCAAATAATACTTATTCTGGCCCAACTTTGTGTGACGATGTAATCAGATTCACCATATCTGCGCCTGTTTCTTTATATGCTTTACATCATTTTGGAATATTCATAAAATCATCCTGCACCCCTTAGTTTGATATCCACTGACTTACACATTGTTACTGGGAAGTGTGGAAAAGATCCATGTAATACACTGGTCACAAAATCGCATTAGCACCATCCCTTTCCGTCCGCTATAGCCAGCAAGTGCTGCCGCTTCAATTTCTGGGTGATTCATCTCAGGTGTTAGATCTTCAGCTGTAGATTTTAATCCATATAATATTTTTGCGAAATGTTAAAAAGATCAATCAAACATCAAATAGAGTAATAAAATCAAATAGAGTTAACCTGTTCACAAGGTCAAGCATCTTCTGTAGGCACCCTTCTCTTTGCTGACACCCTTGCTTCAGTTTTGGTGAGATCTGCCATAAGATTTGTTCACTTACAGATATTAACCCTTACTATGCCTGCGATTTTTGAAAAAGACCAAAATCAAATACTTTTACAGTTACTGTGTTCACAAGACCTAGTGTCTTTTCCTTCTTTTGCTGTCACATAATGCTGCCCCTTTATTTTTAGGGAAATCTGTCACAAAATAAATGCTGGTGTAGACCATCATCCATATAATGTTTTTGTGAAGTAACAATAAGATCCATCAAATACTTTTTGACTTATCACATTCACAAGGTCAAACGCCATCTGTGATCGCCCTTTCCCTTGCTGCCACTAAGCAGCATTGCTTCAGTTTTGGTACAATCTGTCTCAAAATATGATCATTTCTAGTTTACCCGTACAATTTGTCTACGAAGTCTTAAAAAGATCTTTAAATTAATTCTCCAGTTATTGCTATAACTGGATCAAGTGTTAAAAAAACCCTTTTCTTTGCTACCACTTTGCAGGTCTGCTTCAATTTTACTGTGATTTGTCTGAAAATGTATTTCCAGTTTGTCACCTGTACAACACCTCTGCCTAGTTTGAAAGCATTCCGTCAAAATTTGTTTGCATTATCCTCTTAAATGAAAAAGTGTCTGAGGAGGCAGCGCACCAGTCCCGAAACCATATGCGTTCCCAGTCCCAAAACCATATGCGTTCCCTGTTCGGGGAATACAAAGTAGAGTGAAAACACGGCAATTAGGGATTTAATAATAAAACACTAAAATCATGATTCTATGTAATGGAACCAATTTACAAATATATAAAATGTTTATTTCTTATGTTAGAGTCCCAAGGTGTGTGACTGCAATGTGTTTTATCCTATTAAACCCGTTATACATCTACACATCAATGGAGTGCAGTAATGGTTTGCTATGATGTGTAATATTTGTATATTTCTGGATATGTAATTTAATTAAATGCTGAATGTAATTTTAACTGGATGCTAAACAGAAGCTGACCTTTAACTTTAATTATGATTTGTGTTCTTTGTTGATATGGTTTATCCATCACGGTACAGAATTAGCGCCTCTGTAGACCTACTTTCATGACTGTGGTACTAGTTTGGATGGCAGACTTAAGCGAATCATGGCACTGTGTTCCCACCAGTCATTTCTGTCATTGGAGTGCATAGTGCATTTTCATATTGAGATATGAAAATGCATTACCTCACTCCTTCTACTACCCCTTATGGGACACAAAAACAGAATATCTTATATACTCAAATGAGAATATTTTCTAACCCAAATGACAATTAAAGTGAATAATGTATTTCAGGACTAAAAACTTAACTTCAATGCTAAATATGTATGAATACAAAATATATGAGTACACAGTGAGATCCTGCACTGAATAATGCAACACCCAGAGACGTTTCGAAAACAGTGATGGCAAACTGACGGAAAAACTGACCAAAGGTCAGTGTCCCAGTTAAAAGTCTGCATTCATTAAATAAAGGGTAAAGCAAGCAAATTTGTATTTGTAAATGTTATATTTGCCCCTTTAAATAGAGACACTGGAAACAACACGTAAGCCGTCATACTGCAAGACATTTACTGCCCCGATTTTTATGAAACATATCCTAAAAATATCTGAAAAGTCAAAAGTCAGGGAGAAACCGTAGGCCTACCTACTTACTTTTATTATGACTGTAGCCTATAATAAGGCAGAAATAGCCTGGGCAGGATGTTAGTCCATCAAAGGACACATATATGATGCGGTTAACTGCCCATCTTTGGACTGTGGGAGGAACTGGGAGTTCCAGGAGGGAACCGGCCAAAAAAAAAAAAACATGCAAACAAAACCCGCAATAAAACCCTGGTACGCTAACGACAAGCAGCGGCAGCATTCGGACCCCGGGCCCGGGGGAGCGCGGCCACACCGCTGCCCGGCGAGCCCCTCCGCCGCCATCATGCCGTCCGGCTGCTACTTATTTCCACGAGCAGCTACCACCTGACTGTCACAACACTTTCCTCAATTTCTGAGTAGCTAAACTGGTCGAGCAAATGAACAAATCAAATTTCATATTATATTTCATTCAAAGCAATTCTTTATCTATTGTTCTACACAGTTCCTAAATAACAGCTATTTAAGTAAACACAGTCAAAGCTTTGGAAGAAATAAACAGCCGTACATCTTACATCAATTTCCAACCAGAAATACATCCAGTTTTTATGCCAAAACATTATGGTTTGTATTACTAAATCATACTTTGCGATTCCGATCCATAGGAACGGAAGAACTGCAATCACATTTCAAATAATCTTTGAAGCAAAAGAGTCACAGCACTGGGATAGAACAAACCATGCAATTTAGATATTGTCTTCTAAACATAAATTAGATTGATCGTCTCCACGGGCATGTAAGTAATCACCGACAGAGACCCTCATTGACAGCTGTTTATGATACCAGGCTGAAGAAAATCAATGTGTTTGAGCAGACAGGAGCGAGAGCCAGGTGATGTCTGCGCAGATGGCTGACAGGAGCGCCATACACCGTCGGGCAGAATTAGGGACTCCGCTAATGATCGATCTGTCAGCGAGACAGGTAGTTAAAAGCCTGATTATCTTGCAATTAAGGCCGTTTCTGCTAAATCTCAGCCTTGGACATCTAGAACCGACAAAGAAAAGATGGGGAAGTTTGTCCCTCTTACAAAGACCTTGGTGAAAACAGTTATTTGCGTGATGGTTGAATGATTATGTTAGATGTAGGCATGTATATGTTGTGCATATGCAGAAATTTTACTAGAGTTACAGAAATGCAACATATCTAATATACTATGTAATGATTTAGGTAAATTTTAGACATTATTGCACAGAAATGCCAAAAAAATCTCAGATAACCAAGAAAACAATGATGTTCTCATAACGGTTGAGGTACAAAGTTCCAGCCGTTAAGCACACATTTCAACCGTTCTTAGCATTTAAGGAAAAGTTTGAGTACTTCAGCTCATTAAAGCCATTGTGCTGATGTCTAATAGACACCCTCTCTGAGCCTCTTTGTACTAATGCAGCACTCAGTGTCGCTGAGAGCACTGAGATTTTTCCCTATACAGCATAATTACCTGCAGGCCTTTCGTGCTGAATACCAGAAGTGACGTGGAGTACAGGAGAAATCTAAACTCTTCTACAAAAAGACAATGTGGACATATTACTAACGCAGGGGCCCCCAGACTGGCCCTGGGGCCCCTGGGAGGTGGAGAGGTCAAGCCCTGCGGGAAACGCGAGGGCGAACGAAGCGGTGAGGTAGGGGGGTCTGGAAAAGAGCCCAGCATCAACGGGGAGGGGGGACAGCAGGTGTAACGGATAATTATATGCAATAATGTCAAACGCAATAAATTCAAAGGCGGCCAGGAAGGTGTGGCAGAGCTTATCTAAGACTCCCAACTGCAGGGACTCTGGATGGAGGCCCAGAAATCTCCCATAAAGAACAAGCGCAAAGACGCTCATTTCCCAGCAGAAGTGACTAACGGAACCCAGTTCTCCTAAGAGCACTACTACAATACTTAAAGTTTGAATGAATGAATGAATGATTGAATGAATGCTGCATTCATATAGCATTTTTTCAAACACCCAAAGTGCTTTACAAGAAGCAATGGGGGGGCCACTTCAACCAGCACCACTGTGCAGCCCCCACCTGGATGATCCGACAGCAGCCATTCTGCACCAGTACGTGCGCCACACAGTGGCTAAGGTGGTGAAGGGGCAGGAGAGGATTCGCCAGTTAGATACAGGGGATGATTTCGAGATTGCCAGATTTGAAAGGGCCACGATGAGCAATTTAGTCAGGGCATTGGGGTACCCCTGTTTATGACCTTTACCCCCGTTTATGACCTTGGAGAGTCAGGACTTCAGTTTTTCCACCTCATCCAATGGACAGCAACATTTTTATAGCACAGCGTCCTCGTCATTGCAGTGGGGCATTGGGATCCACACTGATTATAGGATGGCTGCACCCACAAACAAGCTATAATCGTAGCTGGCATAGGTTAGCCACAGAACATCGCATAAACGAGAGCTGGAAAAAGCATTATTAAAAAGATGACCTAAGACGGACACTAGAATGCTACTGAAAGCAAAAGATGAATGATTATGACTCAATGAGGTAGCTATAGAAACGTAAAGATCTTCCTTTTAAGCAGAAAGCCCATCCCCAAGGTACTTAAGATAGCGAAACCCAATAAGCAGCAATTTCCCCAGATTAACGTCTCAGGCAAACAATAGACCTCTAATTTTCAAGATATGGCAGAATGCTAAGAGGTCTGCATATGCTCTCATAGAGGCCTAGGATAAAAACAGAACCACTAATGGAAAAATTGCCAACACCCCCTAGGGCAACAGTAATGTGTTTATAAATTTGCTCGTTTACAAATATGTCTGGAAATAACAGGTTATTTTGCAAAAGGCCCCATTAAGAATATCTGCTGAAAATAAGCACATGTAGAGCATTAACAGCTCAGCAGGATGCAGACACTGAACATAAAGATTTGACTTTTTCATAATCACTCACATACCTGATGATTCATACCCAGCTTATGCATATCTCTGACAGCGGCTACGTGATTGGAGTTAAAAATGATTAGAAAAACTCTTTTTCTGTCACGTTTCGAACATCTGAAAATCAGGGAAAAAGTCTGCCAAACTGTAAGATGCACTTTCTTCTTCGCGTGGTAGCTAACTGCTTCTTGTTAACTTACATAAAGGACTAATTTATTCCAGTATATTCTGAACTCACATAATATTACAGAAGAATTATCTACGGTATGAGTAACCAATCGTAAAAGATGTGATTTTCTTGTCATCTTCCAGTACCCAACCTATTTTGATTTACAGAGTAAAACCTTAGACTTTAAGTGACTTCAGTGGTAATACTGAAGAAGTACTGAATATTATTTATCATTTTCAGAATTAAGCCTAGCTGTAGAAACGTGCTTTCTCGTGCTTTCCTTTAGTAATACATTTCCTCGTTCCCTCTTATGGTGCTGCATTGCCAGCAAAGGATTCTTATAGGATCTTCATGTGACACAGGGAGTTCAGAGCCAACATGGGCTTTCAAGAGTCTCTTTTCAGGGACGGGCAGAAGTACGGGGAAAACAGGACAACAAAAGGCCTTCAGAATAAAGAAATGTGAAATTGGCATTTCAAGGGGGACGGCAAAAAAAAAGAAAAAAAAAACAACATAAAATCGCCATTTCAAAGGTGGAAAGAAAAAAAAGAATGATGGCAAAGTGCGTGTGTGTGCACCTCATGGCAGGTCCGGCGTGAAAGAGGGTGACTGTGAAAACAAAACGGGCTGCGGGGATTGATGGACACACAAGCGAAGGGTCACCGTCAATGACAATCACCCGCATCCCAACACGGGTAGGGGAGTCTTCTCAAAAAAGACATTTTATGGAAGCAGCCAACAAAATGCTATAAGATCAGCCAAAGTGATTTGCCGTTAAATGCTACCTTTCATTTTTACACAAAGTGGGAAAGATTTGGAATTTATACAAACAGCAGGACCTAAATTCATTCAGAGATTCAGGGAAACAGGCATTTAGCGGAGTGTCTTTTCTGGGCTGAGTTAGTTAGTTTTTATCACCTGCGTGTGATTAGATAATCGGTGTCTATAATTCAGATGCTACGATATTGTACTCATTTAATTAAAAATGTGAGTCTTGTGCCAGATAGTAAACCAGCTATTTCAAACATCCACTTAGCGTTTGCACTAGCCAACACGCAGTCTTTTTCACAAATGCACCAAGTCTGGCAGGTCGTCTGTCTTGGGTCTTTATGAAATGCACACACACGCAAACTCATCAGCAAGCAGGGGGCAGCCAAATCTCTGCACAGATGATAAATTATTTTTAGATCCGGATACATTTTTTAAAAGCCGGATAACATGTCTACAGTAAATAATAACAAAATGGCACAATTCCAGGGGACAGAAAGCAAAACCAAAAACATGCCTGTTTACATATTTAGGTCCAGATGGTTTGGTTCTGGGTTATGAAAGCACTAGACCTTAACTGGCGTTGCAATAAAGGCAGCAAACAATGATGGGGGCTTTAAAAAGACCTTCCATCACTAAGGTGAAATGTTCATATTGATGTGCATTTCGGGTTTGGGGTAAACAGACAGACAGACAGATAGACAAACAAACACACAAGTTCTATAGGTCCAATCATAAGGAGACCAAAACGCCAGAAGGTAACACATCAACAAATACAGGTAAAAGTCCACAAAGCAAGGCAGCACAGGGGTCACATGGGGTCTGACAGGGGATTCCTGGGGATCTGACATGCAGTGTTTACAGCTGATCGACAGACACAGAGATTGTGCAGAGATTTCATTTCTGGTGTGAAACAGCATTAGGTCTGTAGGGGACGCAAACATATGCATGCGTTTTGTGTTTTTTCCCCATAAAGCAGAGTAACAGCATGACCCGCAAAGAAGCAAAGCTTTCCCGTTCCCAGCGTTCCACACGCCGATCCCGGCGGCGCTGCACGTGCCTTGTGACCGCCGCTCGCATTCCCGCTCTGCCTGCCTGCTGCTCTGCATAAAATTTGCATGAGAGTTACACGAGAGCGTCGGCAATAGGTTTCAAAGACGACTGTGAAATTAAAATGGACAAAAGCAGTAAACGCATTTCAGCCTGATAAAAATAGACAGGATGTGCATCTTTAAAATTGATGGTGGGGGGGGGGGGTAGAGGTGGAGCCCAGGGAAGCTGCCTGCTGATGGAAGGCACTCCAGTTCCAGATTAGATGCATGTGCCAACATTCATGAGGAGCTGCGCCCCTCTGCATTTACAGCACTAATATCAGCTGATCCCACTGCTTACAGCTCAATCCAGGGCACGATTCCATCACATTGTCCATAATTATACTTTTTGGCGGCTCAGAAAGTCGCCCCTTTCATTGCGAACAAATGCATGACTCCTTTCTGCGATCTGCTGCTGGTCTTGCCTGTACGGCTTGAAAAGACAATCAAATTTGCTGCTTTACCGCTGGGTGTATCATCTGCCTATTAATATTAAAAGCACTTTTAGAGGAGGAAAAGAAGCATGTACACCTGAGGAATGCTTTAACCACCAAGCAAAGAAATGATCATTTGTGGACCATTTAACCAGAAAAAAAAGACTGCTGTGGCAGCATCCTTCCATCCATCTATCCGTCCATCCATTCATCCATCCAGGTCAGGTTCACGGAGGGCCTGGAACCCAGCACAGGGGATGCACCCAGAACAGGATGTCGGTCCATTGCACCAAACACACACACACACACACACACACACGCGTCAGGTAAATATATCAAGAACCTGGTCCCCATAAGGGAAAAAAACAGGTATTCATCACGTTGTGGGGACATTGTGTCCCCATAAGGTAAGGTATACCCGCACACACACACACACACACACACACACACACACACACACACACACACACAATGAGCAATTCAGAAACACCAATTATCTCACACAACACAGGGAAACCATGCAAACCAGACACCCACACAGCAGTGGCAGGATCCAAGAGGTTCGAGGCAACAGAGATACCCAATGAGCCACCGCACTGCCTATGGCATCAATGAAATGTGTCATTCCTGCAGATCATTAAATGGGTCATTTGTAAATTGTACCAGTCAGTTAATGACTGGGCATTAAATATATGCAACATACAAAACCAAGAGCATTTTCCAGCATTTCAACAAATGTGGCTCTTTTGAGGGTAAACTCTATGTAGTGAATATAGTGATCAGCCATATCATTAAAACCAGGTGAAGTGAATAACATTGATTATCTCATTAAAATGGCACCTATGAAGGGCGCCATTATATATCAGGCAAGTGAACAGTCAGTTCTTGAAGTTGATGTGTTGGAAGCAGGAAGAATTGATAAGCATAAGAATCTGAGCGACTTTGACAAAGGCCAGACTGTGATGGCTAGATGACTGGGTCAGAGCATCTCCAAAAAGGCAGGTCTTGTGGGATGTCCTGGGTAAGCAGTTTTCAATACCTACCAAAAGTGGTCCAAAGAAGGCCAACTGGTGAGCCGGTGACAAGGTCATGGGTCCCCAATGCTTATTCATGCGTATGGGGAGAAAAGGCTAATCTGTCTGGTCCAATGCTGTAGGAGAGCTACTGTAGCACAAATTGCTAAAAAGGTTAATGCTGGCTACGATGGAAAGGTGCCAGAATACGCAGTGTAGCTGCGCAGCTTGCTGCATATGGGGCTGCGTAGCTGCACAGGCTGATCAGAGTGCTCCCGCTGAGCCCCGTCTTCTGTCGAAAGAGCCGTCAAGGGGCATGCGAGCTTCAGAACTGGACCATGGAGCGATGGAAGAAGGTGGCCTGGTCTGATGAGTCATATTTTCTGTTACATCACGTGGACGGCTGGGTTCATGTCCGTCGTTTACTAGGGGAAGAGATGGCACCAGGAACCACTATGGGGAGAAGGCAAGCTGGCAGAGGCAGTGTGATGTTCTGCTGGGGAACCTTGGGTTCTGGCATTCATGTGGATGTCATTTTGACACGTGCCACCTACCTAAAGCAGCCCAAGTACACCACTTCATGACAATGGAAACCTCCAACGGCAATGGTCTCTTTCAGCAGGATAATACATCCTGCCACACTGCGAAAATTGTTCAGGAAAGGTTTGAGGAACATGAAAAAGAGTTCAAGGTGTTGACTCGGCCTCCAGTTTCCGCAGATCTCAATCTCACTGAGCATCTGTAGGATCTGCTGGACAAACAAGTCCGATCCATGGAGGCCCCACCTCACAACTTACTTAGGACTCAAAGGATCTGCTGCTAACATCTTGGTGCCAGATACCACCAACATTTTCAGACGTCTCGTGGAGTCTAAGCCTTGATGGGTCTGAGCTGTTTTTGTGGCGCAAGGGGCACCAACACAGTAAGCCAGGTGATGTCATTGTTGTGGCTGACTGGAGTATATCACCAAAGAGGATCATGTCGGTCAAAGTTGCCAGATTTACAGAAATGCAGAGGATGTGATTGTCCAAACTCGACGCACTCAAATCAGATCCTTCAGATAATCCTGGCCCTCAAGCCCCCTCTGTGAATTAGCACCCAGGTGACTAATGACAATGACAAAAACAGGCTATTCCTGGAAGATTTTTCCTCACTTCATCTTGTTAATGGGCCGGTTATTTTTCTTCTCGTCTCAGAGGGCAGAGTAATCAGTGCCCCCCTCCGTCAGGCCTCGGGAGTGACAGGGCTGTGCCCCGCCCCT
>JAODKF010000103.1:22751353-22772970 GCA_026779585.1 Mormyrus proboscirostris
CCCCCCAGGTCTCGGGAGTGACAGGGCTGCGCCCCGCCCCTACATCCGGCCTGGGCGTTTCCACACGTCAGGATCGGAGAGCTTCATCTCGCCGTTTGGAGCAGATCGGTGTCAGTTAGCCCACACAGACTCCTCAGCGCGCCTCGCCGCATGACATCAGCCCAGCAAAGGAAAGCGTTACATTAAAAGCCTTCTCTGTTACTGCTGAGTCCCACTGGGTGAAGTGAGACAGGCGATATACACAAAGATCATCCCAATGGAGACCCTAACGTAACAGTATAGGGTCACGCCGGCGCTGATGACCCCGGCGATTTGTGTCACATGAAACCCATTCGGCTGGGCGCAGAAACAGAGCCAGTAAAAATCACCAACGATATCCCTGAAGGTTGTCACAAAGAGGATAGCGCCTGCCACTCACCGAGAATACAAAAGGCACATAATAGCCACAACTCCTGCAGACATCGTTGGAACTTTCCGGAAAGCCTTTAGCCATACTGACCACGTATTTCGTCGCACTGAAGCGACACAGCCACCTCCACAGAGCTGTTCAATAAACTGATAGAGGAATGTTAAATCAAATTCACCTCACAATAAGATTTCATTCAGCAGGAGTCCACCGCATTTTCCCACCCCCACCTCACTGCCCCCAAGGGGGATTCAACCTTCTCTGACAAAAACGCTGTTTTCAGGGAAACACATATTCATCCTCCAGGCTCTGGACTGCTTGTTGTTGTTTGTCCTTTGCAGAGCAGTAATTTACCACTATGAGATGAGATCATTTTTCCAAGGGACTTTTTCCACCTTTCCGCCGAGGTAACTTGTTGGCCGGCTTTGGCAAACGATGTTAGTGATTTCCGGCAAATAAACGTTCAGCTACAGATCCGCCTCCTGCACACGCTCCCGCAATTAGGCCCGACTGTCCGTCGTGATGTCGGGCGGATAATTTTTGCCCATTGAGACCGCCGCCTCACGTCGTGTAGATGCATGACCAACAGCCAGGGAGAAGGTGTTTCTGAAAGTCACCTGTATTGTCCTTCTGCTTGAGCTCTCCTTCAGAGCGCACCGTGGCTTAATTATGCATCTTTGTTTTCCCCTTACAGTGGCGCTGGGACCACCAGGCCTGAGAACCTCTGATTCGCTCTCCTGTACAGCGCTGAGGCCGGTTCTCAGTTATGCTGCCCCCGGACTTGTAAGCGGTGCGGCAGGATGCCGCGGTCACTCGGCACGCCGGCTCCTTTCACGACTGATTGTGACATGCCGGACCCGCGCCGCATTCGTGACCGACGCGTCCGTGACGCCAGCCCTCGGCTATTAACTAGGTGCCCCCGGAGTCCACCGGGTGCCGGCAATCATTTAATGAATGCGAATTTAAGAAATCGCTGCCGAGAGAATTTCCTTAGCGGGGGACGCCGCTGCGGGAACCTGTTTACGGGAGTCTGAAGAAAGCCCTTCCCCTGTGCTAACTACAGTCACATGGATGATCCCAGGACTCCTTCTCCCGTGGTGACAATAGGCTAATTTATTTAAGAGTGAGGGTAGCAGAGGAAGATGAATGTGAACAGAGACCTACAGGGAGCACAGACCCTCCCTGTGGACAGAAGGAATGACTGATGACGGCTCCCTGTAATTTACTTCCTAAAGGGGCCTAGCACCTTCAAATGGGCAACACAGAAATGACGTCCTGGGATTAAATAGTGAAGAAAAAAAAAAAAAAAAAAAACCTTCTGGTTTAAAAGAAACCTTCTACAGGGATAAAGAGACTGGTGTAGGTTGCCCTTCTCCAGCATAAGTCCTTCAATGGACAAGACCATGCTGACCATGGTGACCCCCAGGTGTTTGGCGGTTAAGGAAACCAGACTTGAGAGCAAACACAGGCCAAAGGCTGAAATACAGTGAGGCAAGATGTGGCTGTAAAAGCACTTTCCCCTAAGGTGAAGAGCGGGACTAAAAATACGTGCTTTAAGTGGACAGCAGAGGGACATTTCATGCAGCAGACTCCCCCCACCCCTTTCCCCCCGACCACATCTGATGTTAACTGTGCCTTGTAGCTCCGTGACTGGAACACCCCAGTGATGCCCATCAGGGATGAACACAGATCGATTCACGCCAGGTATCTGGCTTCCAGGAGGAACGGGAGACACTCGCTCCAGCCAAGAAGAGGATGCTAGGAGGGATTTACAGAGAGCGTGCCAGCCGTGTAGAAATGATTCCACGTGTCAGCTGTTCCCCAGCTCTCCCCGGCGGTGCCACAATGTCCGGGAAGCCGGCAGAAAGCCGCCCGTCAAAGACGCCGTGCGCCCCCCCGACGGATCCCGTCACCTTCACGTACTGTAAGCAGATCGCCAAAACGTGGCCGCACCGGGGCAGGTGTTCCAACCAAAACAGCGAGACTCTAATCAGCCGAGCCGCGCCAGCCGAACAAAGCAGCATTTATCTTCCTGCGGAGCAGACGACACGTGCGTGTAAACGTCTGGAGATAGCTGTCGAGTTCCTTATGTTTACAACACCGAGTACATTCGGTCCTTCAACTCAAATCTTAAATGGCTGCTGCGAAACACTGAAGAATGTAAAGTATTAGTGTGAGAGATTTAGCTCGCATGCATGAATCAGTGCATCGGAGGAGAAGGGAGTCCGGTGGGTTACCAGCATGTAGGTCAGGGCACTAAGGGCAAAGTGAAGGGAAATCCAAGTCAGAGAGTGGTTTCGTAACAAACCCATGCAGAGTCCTATGGTACCAAATGTTGCTGTATACAGCTGAGAGGAACAGCGGGTCCCCTAGCTGACAACAGTCTGCTCTCGTAAAAACCAACTATGGGTAACGATGCAGCATTTTTGGTCGCTGTCATTCTTGTTTTTTAACTGGACCTTTCACTGGGCATAAATGCTAGGCTTGGAAGAAACCTGGAAAATAGACAGAAGAATGTTCATTTTAAAGACTAAGGAACAATTTAAAGAAGGATTGATTTTGACAGTGCATTAGTAAATGTTTAAGAAAGAGTCTGATTGAAAAAAAGTCTTTTATGTGATGTTTATAGGAAAGACAGCACAGAATGTAATAAATCAGTCAGCTGTAAATTTTTTCTTAGCTAAACTAAATAAGAAAAAAATCAGCAAAAAGCTTTTCTGAGCTCTTAAACTCAATCTTAACAACATTGTTGATATTAGAGTAGTAATTAAAAGTCAGTAAAAGCTGCATATACAGAGGAAAACCGATCCACAGCAACAAATTTTCCAGTGGAAAATGAACTTCATCACAATCAAAAAAAAGACTTATATCACAGGGCACCTGGAGCCTCTAAACCAGGGGCCTCCAACTCCGGTCCAGGAGAGCTACTGTCCGGTAGGTTTTCTATCCTACCTGGCTTCTGATGAGTCACACTAGCTCTCAGGTAAATACCAGGAGCAGGTGTGGCTCATCAGAACCCAGGTAGGATAGAAAACCTACTGGATAGTAGCTCTCCAGGACCGGAGTTGGAGACGCCTGGTCTAAAACATGTCATATATATTATATGACTCAAAGAATTCCTTTCTCAGTCCATTACAGCTGGAGAGATTTGATACGACGTCTGAAGCAGGTATACAGAAGCACTGGCCCCTGCTGGTCCAGCCCGCTCTGCTGGCGGGTCACAGGAACCGATTCTGACAGAAAACACAAAACGGCAGATTCGGCAACAGAAGCATGTCGGCCGACAAATCTCCGGGATTTATTAGAAAATGTCATGGAAACCCGTGACTCGATTAGAGCATATGAAATGTTATCCTGGGATTTTTTTAAAAAGCCTCTGATAGAGTGCCACATGAGCGAGTCATGCTGTGGAGATTAAAGGAGCCGTTTAACAATGGATTTACACCAGGCTCAGAAAGAGTGGGAAGAAGCCATGCCGCTCAGGAGCCCAGTCGGAGGGGCCCGTCCGCCCGCCCCCTTCCTGTTATGCCCTCAGCTTCCATGCCTACGAAGGGCTTGGAGCAAACGGCCGCATTTACTGACGATGCTGACAGGGATTATAAGGAAGCTTTTAAAGTGGGAAAAAAGTTTGAAAACAACAAGGGAGCGGAGCGATTTCAGCTTTGTTAGGATCAAAACATTCTACCAAGTCAGCACAAAAAAGCCTAATTAAACGTCAAGAGATAAAAGTATAGTGTGTTCTTCCAGAGAGCAGGGCAGGTCACGGGGACGACTTGGCTTGGATATGCCGGTGGCTTTGACACTATCTCAGGCAAACGCCACCCTCATCTCAATGAGGGCAACGGGAGAGTCAGCAGAACTGGGCACTATCACATCAAACACAGTGACGGATACTGTCGCGATCACAGGCAGATAGGGCTTGGGGTGGGACGCTTGTTACTCAGATGCCCAAGTTCAAGACTGGGCTAATTGTTTGCACTATGAAGATTCTATTGAATCATCACGGACATTAGAAACAGGCCTTTGTAATGAATGTTACAAATTACCATTTTGAGGCAGAATCTGATTGTTGTGTCATTGAACTGGGTACTTTACTTGAATTGAACCAATAAAAAAATATGTAAAAATGCAAAAACGATACAAGAGGTAGTTAAGCAATAAAACGTAATAATAATACACAAAAAATAATAATGCTAAATACCTGTATGTTCTAATAGTCACGAGTCTTTGTACTGGACAGCAAAGCATCTAGGGACCAAAATGCATCTTTTAATTCATTTCATACACACTATGCAATTAAAATGATCAAGCTGCTGTAAATGACGGTCATGTGACACTCAGGCACTGTCAGTGCCATCCTTGGGGGGTCCCTAGGGCAGGCGCCATCGCAAAAGCAAGAGAGAGAGAGAGAGAGAGAGGAAGGTGAATCGAGACAGGTCATGCGAATAAAAACGTCGGTAACTGTGAGTGGCGGGCCCCGCGGTGCTCACTCAGGAGAAATCGCATCTGCTCCGAAAGTTCAGGCCCAGGTTACCAATTCTGATAATGCCGGCGAAGAACCTCCTACCCGGCTCTCATCTTCTCCCCCTCGGCTCTCGGGAAAGAAATCTGCTGCACTCGTATGTCATTTTTCTTCATTTGACAACCACCTTTTTAACGTGAGGAGAAGTCAATTAGCTTCTCCGAAACAGATGGCTCAACAAAGCTTATTAGCCTATATCTATGAGGAAAAATAGGTTACTGTCATAATCCCCAGGTATATTTTTCCAGGTTCATTTGAAAGATCCACTCAAGTGCCAAAGTATCGGCAAACGACTGAAGTTAGACAGCTTGTCCATATCTTCACACTGCATTAATCGTAATCTGACGCCAGCTTTATTTTCAATGAAGGATTACTATTTTAAGTCAGAAATCACAGCTACGCTAAAGCCCACCAGCCTAGGTATGTCCCCACTTGAAAAAAATCTTACCTTGGTGTCAAATACGCATTAGTGAAAGATAACACTCAGCTGTCTCTTATCTTTCACTGAACGATTCAGTCCGGGTTTAAAAAGTGAACAATTCCAGACCTTGATGTTTTTAGCAATTTTCAGCCTCTTAGGCGCAATCAAACAAGAACTACAGCCAACGCTACCAATTGCGTAAATGATGCGGCCAAAAACAGAAACTTCACACTGGCTTCACCATGCAGGCATTTTTAAACACGTCTACGCCTGCAGAACCACCATGCAATAGCATTTCCCGGTATGCTCACGCGTGGCGCTAAGTGTCATAGCGATCGGTGCTGGCAAGTGAATCTGCGCTTAAAGTCTTTGGGAAGATGACCCCCACCCCAGTCCCCTAGCAGATTAACTTAAAATAATTCCAGCCAGCATCTGCCTCCTGAACCCAGGAAGTGGACGTCCCCTCTGAAAACACAGTGGAAGTTTGCCCCCAAACATAATTAATTCATAATTAAAAGCAGTTTACATAACTTTGAATAATCCTTAGTCTCTGAAGAGATACTGACATTTGAATTAAGTGAAATCTCTTGTACATGAAGTGGTTTACTGATTACCACAGAGTAACTCCTTCACATAAACAATGTTTTATTTCAAACGAGGCAAATTTGCAGTGGCACGCAAAGGACGAAGTGAAATGAGATGCTCATCTGAGAAACACTTTAAACGGAGACGAGAGGGGAACATGAAAAATAAAGTAATTTATCAGCAGTTTTGTTTAAAACAGACAAAAGATCACTGCGCACAGAAATAACAAACGATCCAAACACAATATACTCAAATGAATCAGACAAACTGATTTATCAGAATCATGTCACCTAAGAACGTAATTAACAGAACCATCTGAAAGCTCTCGTTAATACTTGTAAACCGGCGGGAACCGTCCTTGTGCCCAACTTCCCGCTGCTTATCCGGTACCGCGCCGTGGTGCCAAACGGAAACCAGCACAAGCAGCAGACTGGCAGAGACGCGGCTGATTCTAAACGACGGTGGGCCGACGATAAGTGGACGGAGAGCCACCGCCCGCCTCACGGCATGACGCCAGCTGAGCGCATCGCGTGGCGCGTGCGGCGAGCCGCGTCGCAGGGCGTCGGGGCTGCTTCTACGGTGATCTTTGCCGGATCAATAGGCCCATAAAGCACATCATCACGGTCATCATCACAGAGCCCTCCGGGGACGTACGCAGCCATCTGGCCCGTGTCTCACTGGACACAGATTAATACACTGCGGAGACCATAATCCGGGAAACGCGGCATGCCGGCAGGAGACGACCTGTTCCAGAACCGCGTCTCTGCCACTCATCCTGGGGGTGAAGCTCATGTCCACAGGGTCGTTTGTACTGTTGGGGGAGGTCATGTGACCTACACGCCAACATCCCCCCCCAATGTGTGGAAAGGAGCGACGGGCTCCAGCTTCCATCACACGGCCGAAGCAGTGGCTAAGCGCAGACCCACGACCACTGAAATTAATTCAAAGTCAAGTCTGCCGCGTTTATCGGACTCACAAAACAATTAAGTGCGGGAGCCGTCATGTGGAAGGCTGAGACTGATCGCTGCTCATTCACCTTACTCTGAAATGCCTATTGATCCCATGCAGCGCAATCGCTCACTTTTAATCTAGGCGTCTGCAGGGGCCGCTCCTTTCATCACCCTGTATAACTCATAAAGTACGGCGCATTCCCCCCGAAGTCCTGCAGCCAAGCCGTCCCTGGCCCCTCGCGTTTATCTGCCTGAGCTCACTGCAGCGTTTCTCTTTTGCGGCAAACCCAATTAAGGATGTGACATCACGTCCAGGCGCGCAGTAATGCGCTGCCAGCCAAAAATGATGGAATGGCTTCCCCTCGTCTCCGGCAGCCCCTTCCGTGGCTTCACCGCTAGGCTGAGCGCCGCGTGCCTGGATCACCACCCTGCGTATCTTCCACGGTTCCTTTTAATAGGGACCCAATTGTCATGCTTGCTAAGGTTCCGCGGAAAGCACTTGAGGCTTGCCTCAAACCTGAAGTAAGACGATCGCTGGATTTAGGCTGCATTACGAGTGACCTCTGGCGAACGGAGCCCCCCTGCCGCTCCATCCTGGAAGGAATGTTGAGTGAAGGCAGTGGCGGAGTCTACCGCCACTCAAATCATGCTTTTCCATGGGGACCCCTGTTGGCCACAAACAGTCACTTCACTAAATATTAAATAAACACGCTTAGATGCATGTTTTTGATTTCAAAACATCTGGGGAGGCCTCGGAGGTTTGAGAAATACACTGGCCACCAAGTTGGACTCACTGCCTTTTCATTAGGGCTTTCAAAAGAGGAGTAACTGAAGAGGCCAAATTGAGACCCAGGTGCTACTTTAATTCACACTTGTGGGAGTCAGACTTAAATGCACTAGAAGCAGACAGTCTTCCCACGGTAGAGAAATGAGGTCTTCCGTCTAAATAGTCCTCGCTTCACCCAATGGCTAAGGCTCCCTCCCTTTTATCGGTTTGTAAAGAGTAATGTCTGCTCATGTGGGATATCTCTATTCGAGTCAGATACTTTGAGGCAGGCCCGAAATTTCCTGCGGAATCAGACTGCATTATCTAGGCCTACTGTCAACCACGTTTAAACAAGCCATACCATTATGCTTATCTAGTTCCAACTTGACCTTGACTTCACTAAACAAGAGCTGCATGATTATGATCTGCAATTATGTATCTTAAAAGACAGACAATCTGAGTGTGTTTTTCTGACAGACACATTGCCCTACACTATACTAGTGCAATACTATTCTTGGCAGAGTGGAGGCGATCTAATCGGAGACTTGTCTCTACCAAAGGAAGACGGAGGACTCCCTTCTGATTGGTCCGCGGTGCAGTTTGTACGCATTCTTGTATTCCCAGCGCACTGGCCGTCCGCTTTCCCGGGACATACCCCTTGACACCGAGGAATCCGCCGCTCCATTTCAGTCACCTCGGCTTAGATGGAGCTGCCACCTCCACCGTCAGCTTTTTAGTGACCTTCTCACCCATTCAATTATTACATCATCCCCTCGTAATATGGTGTCATTTCAACTTCCTCTTCCCAACGAATTCTCGGACGTGTGTACGCATTTTTGTTCTTCAGATCAATAGAAAACCGTCCCGGGGGCAGTGAGGAGAGCCAAGCTATTGAGTAGCCTACATAGGCACAGGGACTGATTCTGGCCATCTCAGAGTAAAGCAGCCCTCAGCAGTCAGGAGGAGTTGGGCCCGCCTCGGCGTTAACCGTGTGGCAGAGCTGCTAATTACGCCAAAGCGGCGGCTGGCTACAGCGTTCCACATCAGAGGATGGCTGGGGGCCGCCCATTAACTGGCCTTTCTGATAGCATTGTGCCCACTCTGGCAACCGAATGTTCACAATCGGGCATTTTTTCACTACTGTAGTGCAAGAGCCACGGCACGGGGAGAGCCAGTCGAGGTGGACTCAAGCCGCACTGAGCAGAGAGGGGGGATGACTATGGACCCCCAGTGCCCCAGAGTACGAGGGCCAGATCCTGCTAAGCGGTCACGGTGAACCTGACTCACACTCTCTCATTGGGGATGATCTTATATCCATCCCGGAACCAGGTGACCTGAGGCCGGGGGAAGCTGCGCACGGCGGGAAGGCCGAGCACGGCGGCCTTGCCCTGCACCACCGACTTCCTCTGCTCCTGATCCACGAAGTCTCCCATGTCTGCGGAGAGAGGAGAACAGAGCTACAGCAACAGAACATGCTGAACAAAATGGCTTCCCAGCTTAAGCTGGATGCCCAGCTTATGATATTTGTCCAGATTAAGGTATGTTTTTGCTTCATGGTTTGATGGTTTAGCTGGTGATGCCACCTTATGATGGTCACTCTAACTAGTTCAGCTGGTCATACCGGCATGACCGGCTTGATTGGCTAACCGCACCAGCATGACCAACTGGTGACTCACCCAGCTAAACCATGAAAGAGCTTCTAGAGCTGGGACGTGGCTGTCTCAGACCATCTTGGCCCATTCAACACCAGCTAAAACTAGCTACCAGCATAAGCTGCTTTTTAACCGTGTTCTTCAGCAGTAGAGCCATCAATTACACTGGGATCATGTGATACCAGGCTTTTCCAGCAAAGTGCATGGTGTTAAAAGGGTTTTTTTTTTTGGTGGGAGACAAATAAAACACTTTTTGACAGGTAGAGAGTACATATAAGAACGATAAATTAAGCAAAGCCATTCCATAATGATATTGCTTTATGTAACCCATATATCTTAAAAGGGGCATTTCTGTCCAGATTTGAAGCTTTAAATAATGTCGCGTTTTAATATTTCATGCTCCGACAGCAATATAATAAAGCATATATTAAATGTTTGTATTTTTAGCATGTCTGAAATGGCGCAATAATGGAAATGAGAGGATTGAGAATGACAAGCAGTCCCACAATGTGAAGAAAAATGTTTGCTTTGCCAAAGACCATCCTGTACAAAGTGGATGAGCAAATGGCCAACCGAACATCACCTAAATGCACTACTCACTGCTAATGGTGCAGCAGCATTCAAGAGACCCGACATGTGGCTGCCCGCCTGGCGTGTTTGCATGGGGCTGTGGGGTGGGGGCTGTCTCGGATGTGCCGAGGACTCGAATGATTCAATAGTTGTATTGTCATTTGTACAAGTAGGGTGAAATATTTACTTGTGTAATCCCATGTGGACTTAACATATTACAATGCAGAAAGATAAATAGCAATGGCAGAATAGTGAAGTGTAGCATACAATATACATTCAGTATAATATATTAAAAGTACATTCAATATACGATAAGATCCAAGCCGGACAAGGTGCTGAGGGCAAAGGTAGACTCGCACTTACAGGCCACTTGCACTTCTGCCCTCCTTTGCAGCAGCGCCCCCATCCTGTTCCTAACAACACACTGGTAGGACCCGGCATCGGCCTGCTGCAGGGATTGGATGGTGTGCCTGGGGAAGCGAGGGCATAGGTCAGCCAACAGAACACACAGCCAATAGGAGGCCCTCTCATCTCAAAAGCGGCGCTTCCAAAAGCAGCCCGAAACACTCAGTCATTCGGCCAGACAGACGCATGCTCGTGTCTACTGTCAGCATCGGCCCTGTCCCATGTGTCTTGTCCCCGTTTGGCCAGCAGGTGTCACTGGCCATTCTGTTCCCCCCTCTGTCTTGTAGCCCCTCAGGCCCAGGTGTGTTTCCCTACTCCCTGGGCCACTGTGTGGCTTAATGGGCTGAGCTGGTTGGTCATCATCCAAACTTCCATTTTGGTTGTTGGTTAGAAGAAGGCCAGAGACCATCCTCAACTAATTGTTATTTAATGCTTGTTCTTTTGTGTCCTCTTGCTTTAACGTGTGTTTTATGTATTTCTGTTACAATATCTTTTGTTTGCGCTCTAGTTGTATTATGTTCAGCTGTCCTTGTTTTTAGATTCCTTTGGTGTTTTAACTATTGGATCTGTTAACCTCACCTGCTCCTTGTTGCCCTTAGTTCCCTTAGTTAGTGCCCTTAGAGCCCACATCTGCCCCTTGGTCCTTATTATCTGTGTAAAGTACCTACCTTTCTTCCTTTCTTCAGTCGGTCATTGTAGTTGTTTCTGTGTGTCAGTAGCTGTGCTTTTTTTCCCCTGTGTTCCTAGCGATCTGTGGATTTGTTGTTCCTGGTATTGCTCCCTGTCGAGTTGTAGTTTTGTCCCCGTTTTCTTTGTAAATCATTTAGTTAAGTTCTTGTATTACCTGTTTTCGGTTTTGACTCCTTGTGGTCTCTTTATTTTCTGGTTTCCCCTTTTGTGTTCTTTTCTATTTGTGAATAAACCCCTTTTTTGTTGGAGCTGCCCCATGGATCATCCTTCTCTTTGCCACGCCCTGCCGTGACATCTACGTTATCATTATACACACCCATTGCAAGCACTATTTTATCACATTCACAGAATTCCTTAATCCTTATTTACTGTCAGTAAAACATCACATGATGGGCCATCCCTCTTATGACACCCTCAGGTTTTCACCTACCGTCTCGTCTGCCTTTCCGCAGCATATCCATGCCAAGCACAAAACCCCGTTTATCTTTAAAAGCATCCTGTGCAGCCAAGCGTTCATCTGGGGGCTTTATTCTTCAGAAACCCCTAATCTGCAGCTTGCATCACACCTCCAAACAACGAAAGCGGATGCTAGCCATTCCAAACGCAATTAGTACAAACAATCTTAAACGATTTGGATGTGGACCGAGGCTGGATGCCCAAACCAAAGAGGAGAGGTTTGTGTTACCTATTTTGAAATTAAAATAAATTTCCGTAAGTGCCAGGTGCATCCAGCATGTAAAATGGCTGAAAGAAAGTATATTGATTCATAGTTTTAACGGGAGGCTTGCAGGCCTATTGACCCAAAAGGTCCATGAATATGGGCTCATTTGTACACAGCATGCTGGAGATATGGTACAGTATAAGTATCACCGACCAGATGTTCAGAGGATGCTCTTCATTATACACGTGCTTAGTGTAACAGAATTTAACATTAAGAGTACTATACTTCTACATTCTCTCCGTAAAGAACTTTTTTCTGTAATATCTAATTACTAATCTTTCTATGATATTGCTAATCAAATCATACCCTTCTGAGACTGGGACAGATTAGACTGGCACAGCTTGTTTTCATGAAGATTACCGGCTCCCAGGAGGGTCTGGACTAAGGTTCAATAGCCTCATTCTGCTTATTACCACACGTACGACAGGAGAGGGCTCTGCTTATCTGGCCCATTCATTCTAATCACTCCCATTACGCATCATTTGGCCAGACGGGCTCCGCACCAGCCCACGGACCAGGACTTAAAACGTACGAAACACTCCACGCTCTAAAAACGTCTCCTTCCAAACGCAAATACAGAGATACTTCAGAGCGCCGCTCTTCCCAGAGAATAATGCATTCCTTTAATCACTGTAACGCCAGCATAGTAAATCAGACTACAGAACAACAGCTCAATTTCATATAAAGCCACTGACTTTAAATACTCAGTAGAAGGCATGTATTTCATTTCCCGGGGTTTCAATATACATAATGACGGAATCCCTTAAAGAAAGCTGAAAAAAATCTTATTTCCTTTGCAAGTGCAAATAACTTTAACACAATTACAAAACTATGAAAGGAAAAGCATAAAATAAAATGAGACAAAAATGCGAAGCAAAAAAGCACGCTTTACTCCACAGTGACATTTGAAGTAAGCATTAAAGTACATGCATTTTAAGGCATATTTACAACAGATAACCAGCCAATTAATACTTTCAAAGACAATAGCGCCAGGGTGTAAATACAGCATAGTTACTGTCCTTTACCAATGACCTTGGCATTTCTGTTGGCATTTTCATCCGCTGCTCACCGAGGGGTACTTGTGAAGAGACGCTGGAAAGCATCAAGCTCAGCCCATTAAGCGCACCCGCTAACTCGACTGATTTGTCGCATCAACAGGCAGATCCAAACCTTTCAGATGGGAAAATGTTTTATTTCAGCTCTTTTCCAGCAACTCAGTGGCAGCTCGAACGACACTACATCGGCTCAGCCTTGAGGAGGCCAACAGAAGAGGCCGGGTGACACAGGGCACAGTGCGAGTAACACCTTCCTGAGATAAGCAGCGCACAAAATTGCATAGGCAGGGGCTAAAATTATTAATACTAATAATAACAAAATGAAGCCGTTGATTAACCATCTTCTTGAAGTTCACTCCTGTGGGGGGAGTGTTTGAAGAGGCCGTGACGTCCACCTCCGTGCGGTAAGCGTGCCCCCGCCCCCGTGCACGTGCGACCTTCACACACGGATGTGCACCGTGGAGACAGCCGGGCCCAACGATGTCAGGCCGGCCCTATTTTTAATACAGAAACAAACATTTCTAATATTGACTAGCCAGCTCTGACTTTGCTGCAGGCCCTGTGATCCTAATTTCTCCTGAACTCTGCTGGCCGCCACCTCCAGTGACTTTGTGTCCCTGAGCCAACCTCGCCCCCCCCCCACACACACACATACACACACACACACACACACACGGCACGCTCAAGGTGCGGTCGACTTTCAGATTCCGTTCAGGGCATCCTCCACGTACACTGTGAAATTTTATTAATTAAATCAGTTAGTCTGGTACGCAGTAGTGCATGCCGTTATTAAGCTACTTACTGTGTATAATGCAGCATAGTAATTTTATTTGAATTGAAACAACAGGAATGCCGTGACCGGACTCCAGGCACCCCCCTTGCGGTCGATGCCCCGCGGAAAGCCTTCAATATTATTTCTTGGAAAACTATATGGGTGGCGCTTGTGTGGCTCAGTGGGTTAAGCTGCTGTGCCCGTGTTCAGAAGAGCGCTGGTTCAAATCCCGTGGTTGGCAGAGTAATTTCACCATTGGACCCCTGAACAAGGCCCTTAAATGCTCCACGGACCGTCTGACCCTGCTGTCCGAAAAATCACTTTAAAGAGAAGCACCCGCTAAACAAACTCAGTGTAGCTCTGTGATGGTTTTATACTGACGAGCCACAGCAGCAACAATCCAGAAGTTAACAAAGGCGTGTTAAGGCGTGTGCGCTCACTTGTACTCCGGGGAAAAGGGGGTGATGTCCGTGCCGTTAAGCATCCACTTGAACTCTAAGGGCCAGCTGCCCTCAGCCAAGCAGGTCAGGACCAAGCGGTTGTCCTCCAGGTGGATCTGAGCGGGGCCTGGCTCAGTCTTGAAATACGGGGCCACGTCACCTGGAAGACACAGGGGAAATCACGGGTTAGCCGCATCGATCCAGAGGCAGCGCCCTCGGCTACCAGACACTCCGAGATTTTTCATTATTTAGACGGATGAATAAACATGGTATTGTCAATACAAAGCCCCCCGGACGAGAAATTATTCTGATTTCCCCCCAGGTAAAATTGGGCAGTATCGTGCCAGATGCCCGGATGCCTTCAAGGTAGCTTCTGAAGTGACCCCTCACCAAACAAATGTGTGTGATTTTCACCACTGTGATTTTTCTTTTTCTGTTGCTAAGCAGAGAGGAAATTGGAGCGCACGATTCGGTCGGTATTACAGGCTGGCTCTCTGGAAATGAGCTCACTCAGACATGGCGGGGTGGGGGGATCTGCTCTTAAGCTTAATTTCCCTGAGAAGCGTTTCCACCTTTGATGATGAAATTCAGCTCTCCGACTTCTACCATCCCATAATTACTGCCAGCAAAGCAGCGGCAGGCTGACAATCCGCCAGGACTTGCTTTGGCATTGAGTAACAAATAAAATGCGTGGGCTGGGGGCATGGGTGAGGAGGGGGAATGGGGGTTGTGTGCCACTTTCATGAGAAGGTACCACAGTCTAACACAAACAGGTAATCCTGGAGTTATAGCGGGTGATTTAATATTCCCCTTGCACTTGAGAAGACAGAATTCAGCCGGCTCTCGCTAATCTAGACCAAAACGAGAAATGTCTTATTAAATATGTGCAAGAAAAAAATTAAAAGCTAAAAGCAGCCCTTTGAGGACGGAGCGGAGAATTGCATGGCCCACGCGAGAGATTTCGCTATGACGGAGTACCGTACTCCCGGCAGGCTTCCTCAATCTACGCCGGCCTTGTCATTAACTCGGGCCAATGTAACAGAAGAAGGACAAGTGTGCAGAAGAAAGATTAGTCTGACTGCCGGCATATGTCAATGGGCAGAGCTACTGGTACAAATTAACTTCAGCCACCTAGACGTGAACTGCAGTTAATGTCTCCGGGGTGTTACAGCGGAGCAACTCTGCCCGGGAGAAACTTTAGTTCTGCTACCCAGAAGCAGAATATCTGATTCCATAAATTCCTCTCACCGTGACAAAATGACAGAATAATTAAACAACATTAAGAGGTTTTCTGTTTCAGCCTGACCAAAATAAAGCACTTATTTATGGCTCTCCACCAACGAGTACTTTCCCAGGGTCTGTCCCACACTTGCCACATGCCAGGCCAACTATGTTTTTGACTGAGGTGTTATAAACTTTTTTAAAACAAACATATTTCGAGACAATCCCTCCTGCCCGCTCAGATTCCCGGGATTTGTCCCCATGGTGAAAAAGTGTGAAATGGTCTGGCTAATGATATCGCGCTCCCTGGGAACTGTACAAAACTGCCAGAGCAAACCTTACAGCAGGAAACAAATATAAATCTGGTCATATTGTTTTTCTTGCTACAACAAACACGTCGTTATTGATGTTTAGTAGATTCCCCCCCCCCCCCCAGCATAATAAATACTAAGCACATAATATAGTGCTAATAGGACCACAATAATGTGCTCCCCTGCATCTTATCACACATATTTGTTCCCTATAAACAAAGTGCTCTCAGAATATGCACCATGGAAATGAAGAATATGTCGTACCTCCATACAGGAGGCAGCTAATAGCCAGTCTCTGTGTCTGGGCCACACCCACCATTAATTGGCCAATCGGAGCTGTGGACCCAAGCCTCCCCGGCCGTGGCTTCCGTAAAGCAAAACCGGAGAAGTGATTCACCGGGGCAACGCAAAAATAAAAAGAGTGACAGTTGGAATTATTAAGCCAGTGTTTCTCAACCTGGTCCTTAGGAACCCAAAGACGGTTCATGTTTTTGCTCCCTCTCTGCTCCTAAGCAAAAACCGTAGCTTGTCTGAGTGGCCCTGAGTACCAGTTTGAGAAACACTGTATTAAGCCATCATAATCAGGGTTTGTTCCTAATCTCAGCACGAACATGGAAGCCTGGGGGGGGGGGAGATCATTTCCAGCTCTGCAGTGGATAACCTTTCCTGCTACAGATGCTAATGCCCCTCCCCCACCCTCCCATGTGCCCCCAAGTTCCTCAGCCCCGGCACTCAGGGTCACGACACTCCATCTGGGATCCGGGAATCCCCGGTCCGTAACAGTGAGAAAGAGCAGCTGTGTGTGCAGCCTTCCCGCATCCCGCGGCGACCGCCGCCTCCGGGATGGATGGCTTTCCGTTCTGACTGAGCGCGGCGTCCCTCATCGCAAATTTACTTTATCTACTGGCAATCCGGAATATCGCGCTTAGAGCAAAGCCAGACTCCGGGAAAGCAATCAGAAAACAGGCCGATAAATCAAATTAATTTGGCACGGAGACGCGTATATTTATGCAGTTCTACCTGAAGGAAAGTTGGGTTAGAAGAGCCTCGTCAGGACAGATTGAGCGTTGCTGCCAGCTCCCAATTAAAGGATGTAGTGCAAACAGTCCCAGACGTACATCTGTACTAAAGACGAGACGGCCAGTCAACTGCTGAGCACAGTCTGCTCATGCAGGACTTCATGCATATGCACAGAAAGGCCAAAACTATGTTTGGCTTTCAACTTAATCAAACTCCAGAGCCCCAGGTCCCCAGCCTGAAGGTATAAGCACAGCTGAGAGATTAGTCCGATTCCTTGGCTCCTTTATCCAAGGGGTCAGACATCCCTCAGGCTTTTCCACAGACACCTATAAGAAAGGCAGGACCTAATATGGAGATTCGCGTAGCTCTGCTAGGAAACGGCCCTCCGCCGTCACACAAATCACGGTAAGTCCCCGCCGGAGGAGGGTGAAAGCTCCATCGGCAGACGCATGGAAGACGCACACGCTTTCAGAGGAACACGTGCTTCTTAGGTAAACATGTCGCGCATCAGTCGTAGCAATCATTTAAACGCTGGGCTAGACGCCGAGCCGATCATCTGAGGAGGTATGAATCTGTTACCTGAACATCCTGACTGAATGTAGCTGCCGTGCCGCTCTTGGAAAACCATCACTCGTTAAATATTACGCTTTAACAAAACGCAGACTCTGCTTCTTCCAGAGGCATTACAAGAATACGTATATAAAGAACATATATTATACAATAATTTTTATGCATGTGAAGAAATCAGATCTGGAGGTATAGGTGGGTCCTGCCTAGTACTAGCTGGGTGTACCGAATGAATGAATGAATGGTCACCAGTGAGTGTGTCTATATACACATGTACAGTACTGTCATAAGTAGTCAAAGGAAATGATGTTGAAATGATCTTCTAGTTGGAAAAACAATATTAGGTCTATGTTTGCCAAAGTGTATAAGCTGAGCCATTAAAACAGTATTTGCAGCTATTGAGGATACCCATGTACTTTATAACTCAACTTTAATCATCATGTTTGGCTAATCGACACTTGAGCTGGGGGTAAAATTCAATGAATACATGGAACGGTTGAGAAGTCCCTGAGGAGGGGTTTGGGAACTGAAGCGCTGTTCATCTAGTAATTCAACAAGATATCAGTAACTTTTTGGAGTACAGAAAAAAATCTTGTTAGTTTTTATTGTGTTACTGTTGATTTGCTGTTCTGCTGTTAAATTGTGTTTTTTTTTTCTTTTTTTCAAATGTACACTTACTACCCAGATCGACTTTAAACATTTTCTCTGACTGCCTAAGACTTTTGCACAGTGTATACATGCAAATACGAGAATGTAACTAACAACGAGACAAAGCAACAAGTGAGGAACTCTTAAAGTTGTACTGTACTGTGCTTCGTGGGCCCAGCGACATCACCAGATCATCACTCCAGCATCTGACATGTTACTATGAAGAATATGATCTGCATAGCAGCTGAAGAAATCTTGTCTGTTCGCCAAAATGCAATCTGTATCGAGATTTGTACTGAGCTTCCTGTAAAGGTATCGGGTCATTTAACAACCAAGAAATAATACTGTACAATAGTTTTGACTGTAGCCTTAGCTAAACGCTTCATGTCTCTTGACTAAATCCTGAATAGAAAACACGGCTGAGATTTAATCAGACACTGCAGTCTGCACCATGTCCTCATCTACGTCACACGAGAGCTGCCTCCGCTGTGACTCTCTATGGCCGCTCGTCGTTCATTGTTCTGGAGGAGACGTGCCAGATGAAAGCTGGACGACAGCTCACCAGCTCAAGGGAGATGCCAGCCGAGGCGGAAGAGAGCATCGCCATTTAAGGCTCTTATTCCCGCCGTGATCAAAACACGGCAACCTGAAGGAGACGTTGCTTATTGTTACCCAGTGTCGACGTACAGAGCCGTAAGGCGCCTTCCGCTGCGGTTAGCGGTGGCAGATGTGGGTGTGGGACCAGCCAGCCGCTCAATAACTGAGGGGGGAAATATAGTCTACCATCTTTCTCAGCATAAATGTGCACCACAACAGCCCTGCTCCTCTTATTTTTGATCGGGGAAGCAAAAATCTCAGCTCTGGTCAGCCATTACCGTAAAGCCTTTTCCACTTCAACAATGTTCATAACAACACATCATGCAAAAGAACAAAAAAAAAAAAAACATTCTGTAGGGTGCAGTACCGACTTTCACCACTTATGGCAGCAACAGCAGTGTCTAAATTCCAATGTAAACAAGGTTCATGAAACAGACCGCAAACCCGGAGAACGGCCCTCCTGTAAGAGCGTTAAAGCTGCAGTGCCAGCAAGGCCTTCAACACGATGTCATAGCTTAATCAAACTGCAATGTCCGACAGAAAGTACATAGTACCTCTCTCCTCAGAAGCCATGCATTTCAAGCAGGTCTTGTATGGATCATTCACGTGGTATGTAAACGTGTTTTACTGCAATGCTCCTTCGCTTCATTTGTCATAACTGTTCAACTCCGCAGTCCTCATCCCCTCTGCCTTGCATCTGGAAAGATACCACTGGCTTTGGTATTCAACAGAACACGTCAAACTATACTGAGAAACTAAATTTCGTTGAATACTTGAGCTAACCCTTATCCTCTGTGTCATTTGTAATTGCTTAACAGGAGCTACTTCATTGCACTTGGCGTAATAAAAATCACCAAGCCAGCAGAACGGCAATAATTATGTTTCTCAAAACAATTTACATCTCTAAGCTGCAGCCCTTATATGATTATCTACTGCAGTCTTTATAATTGCGGATCTGGAAACATTACGTGGGGAAAATGGCTGAAATCCTAACAGAAAATTATAAGCTGTTGCACATTACAAGATTTCCATTCTGACTTTGTAAATTATTGACTGAAGTGGTGTCACTGAAGAACAGAGAAGAGGTCCTCGGGATGTTCGACAGACCCATTCCATTCAGCCAGTATCCCTCTCTAATTCCCATCTTCCACACAACTGAATCATGGCAACTCACAGTAGAAAGACAAATTATGACGGTGGTAATTATGTGCAGTGAATACGAAGATCTGCCATCCAGCGCAAAAGCACAAATAAACATTAATTAAAGCGTCTTGGAGGGCAACCGACAGCCCCCAACAACAGAATTGTATCTATGTGCCAGTGTTTCCTAGGCCGGTCCTCTGGGACACACAGACAGTCCACATTACTGGGATCGGGGAGGGAGCAAAAACGCAGACTGTCTTGGGTCCCCGAGGACCGGGCTGGGAAATGAGGCTATATGCTAATATCTTTCTTAAACACATTACAGCGCAGCACAAGCATGTCATTCCTGTGTCCCCTAGTGGAGGGAGTTACAATCAGTCCCCTCCCTCCATTCAATCAGTGGTTACTCAAGAGTAGCGTGCAGCTCGGCAGGTTAGAGGTCAGAGCCAGAAGGTCATGGGTTCAAATCCTGTAGCTGGCAGAATAATTATATCAAGCCTGAGGCCTTGAATGAAGCCTGGCAGGGCCAGGGGGTCTGGATGAGGGCAGACCCTGTGCTCTCCGACTCCAAAACTTGGTTCTCACGAGTACTTAAGCTCACTTTATTAGGTGCACCAGGTTGGACCCCCCCCTTTGCCTTCAGAACGGCCTTAATTCTTTGCAGCGTAGATCCAACATGGTGCCTGAAACATTCCTCTGAGACCTTGGTGCGTGTTGACATGACGGCATCACGCAGCAGCTGCAGATGTCTCAGCAGAACCTTCATGATGCGTCTCTCCCGTTCCACCACATCCCACAGGTGCCCTACTGGATTGACATCTGGTGACTGTTGAGGCTGTTTAAGTACGGTGAACTGTACTGGCATGTTGAAGAAACCAGTCGGAGATGACGTGAGCTTTGTGACCTGCCGGGTTATCCTGCTGGAAGTAGCCATTGGTTTGCATCGGTTCAGGTCGGCTGTGGTATTTAAATGCTCAATTGCTACTAAGGGACCCAAAATATGCCAGGAGAATATCCCCCTCACCATCACAGCACCACCAGCCAGAATTGTTGGTACAAGGCAGGGTGGATCCAGTGGTGAACCCGTGCGCATTGTAGCCTCAGCTTCTGCTTCTTAGCTGATAGGAGTGGCACCCAGTGTGGTCTTCTGCTGCTGTGGCCCATCCGCTTCAAGGTTTCACATGTGGTGCATTCACAGATGCTCCTCTGCATACACTCATGTTTGTGATGAGTGGTTACTGCAGTCGACTTACTGTTGCCTCTCTATCAGCTTGAACCAGTCATCCATAACCTGGGGTTTGGAGGACACCATTCGCTCGGACAACGAGAATCGGGCTCGCCCAGCCGGGTGTCCCCCTAATCACTGGTACGTGTCTCGATCTCTGCGAGCGCCCCTTCTGCATTGGATACATGCCCAGCCGGGGACTAACCACCCGGGGATCGACCCGACACAACGCCTGGTGTCTCGCCGATACTGGTGGCCAAACTGGAGGAAGGAGGTACAAGAATTCGTGGATAGCTGCCCCGAGTGCGCCCGCTGTAAGTCCTCGACCCTCAGTCCGGCGGGATTGCTCCATTACCGGTACCGGCCCGACCCTGGTCCCACATTGCCATGGACTTTATCACAGATTAGCCCCGTTCCTCGGGGAAAACTGTGGTCCTTACCATCGTGGATCGCTTCTCGAACATGTGTCGCCTGGTAGCGATTCTTCTCTGTCCTCTGTCACTCACTGGATGTTTTTTTTTCTTTTTTTGACCCATTCTCTGTAAACCCTAGAAGTGGCTGTGCATTAAAGTCCCAGTAGATCAGAAGTTTCTGAAATACTCATACCAGCCATCTGGCACCAATAACCAGGCCACGTTCAAAGTCACTTAAATCACCTTTCATCCCCATTCAGCTGTTTGATGTGAACATTAACTGAAGCTCCTAACCTGTATCTGCATGATTTTATACATTGTGCTGCTGACATATGATTGGCTGATGATATATTTGCTTCACCGAGAAGTGTAAGTAGCCTGTGAGCGTACATTTGTCTGGCAAGATGAGGTTTGAGAAAACTGCAGTATTTCCCCTCGAGGATGAAAAAAGTACCAATATTCTATTTTAGTTTGGCATTCAATGGGACGGTGGTTACAGAAAAGATATTCTGTTCAC